>KE525272.1:25340-56793 GCA_000441895.2 Anopheles sinensis | reverse complement strand
AAACTTTTTAGTTCCCTTCATAAAAGCACGAAGAAGCAATAGCATCTAAAGCGTTCTTTGTTATCTCCATCTCCGATGCAATCTATAACTGTAATCCATACGCTTGTCTTCCATTGTCAAACGAGCGAAGCAATTCGCGTCCTAATCTTTCAAGGTAAGCGGCATCGATCCATATCCATCGTGGAGTGCATGAAATGCGCCACGATATAAATCGGCGCTTTGTGGGAGAGATATTGTTACCGCTTTATCTTGATCGACACGAAAACGATAATTTATGGTCCAGTTGGATCACCAAATCTGTCTTTAAAATGTTTTGAAAGTGTTTTCTAATATTCATTGTTCCAGTTCAACGGTTTCGATTATGGTTTATAAATGATTCATGAGAAATATGAGTTCAAGTTGCAACTAGAAGTATAAGGAACACACACAATCTGAACGGAGCTAAAACTGATACCCAAGAACTTCGAGATGTATTTGTTCTTCAAGAGGCCCCTTTTGATAAAACCCGAAGTAAACAATCCTATTCAGAGAAGAGAACCTGTTTCAACATTTCTTCGGTACACAATTTGCGCCTGGTTGCCCTTGAGTGATGCTTATCCTAGTGCCCAAGCAAGTATTAGCTCAGAGGAGGACGAAATGTGCACTTATTTCCATATCGAAGAGTGTAGTGTTTTCCCACTCCTTTGCTCAATGCTATTCATTTTCCAGACTCTGGCTGGCCTCGACAGGATAAATAAGGAAAAGAAAATACATTCCGTCCTGTACATGGAAGCGTTTGTGTATGGAAAACCTGATGAAACAGGGCTCCGGTGCAGGCGTAAGATCAAAACGAGCGGAAGAAAAACGATATTAAACGGTTCCGTCTTGGAGCAACCGGGGCCTTCTCATGGCCGGAAGAAATGCCCCTTGATTATCCGTACCGTTTCCACATAAAGAAGCAAAATATTGCAAAGCTCTGAAAGAGAAAAGTAAAAAAAAAGAAAAACCCAACCACAATATTACACCACGCAAATGTTGCCCGCAAACGAGTGCCGAGATGTTGGCTTTTCATCCTGGTGGCCTGCATAAAATTAGATGAATAGAACCACCGTGTTTGCGTATAGTTTTTGATGTTGGGCCTTTAGTAATGGGAAAAAAGAACACGGCGAAAGACCGTTTGCATGACGAAAGCAGCAAGGATTGGAGAGAGGGAGCGGTAAAGAGGGAAAAGTGTTTCGAACCATACGAAGGTCGCTTCGTACGACATCAAAGTGGTTGTTGCCTGACTCTTGCGAGAACTGTATTTTGGTTTTCATTTCAAACCCAAAGAGCCGTTTAAATAATGTGTGTGTGTGTTTGAGAAAGTTCCTAGCTCCAGCTACGATTCTTGTGCGGGAGACACATTTTCTGTGGAGGCACATGGGAGCATTGAAGCATTTTTCCTCTTTTTTATTGTAAGTTTTCATACCTTTTGAAATAGAATTGCATCAAACACCAGGCGCCTCCATCACATGAAAAAGGTCCGTTTTTGATGGAGGCGCCTGGTGGGCCATCTTTCAGAGGATAAAAATACCTCTTGTACGCAGAACGATTTACATGTTCAGGGAGGTATGATGTTTTTCTATTTTTTTCTGTTTCTTTTCTTCATGTTGGGATATTTGATTCATCCGAAATGTAAACATATTTTTCCTAAAATCCAACTTGATTAAAAACATTATTTCATACTACATTAAACAACAGAAAACGATGAAAGAGTAATAAAAACAATCAGTGGCTTTAAGTACTTCCCCGCACAAGTAGATAATTAGGGATAGTTTAATGTGTCACCATAAAGCACCATAAAGTGCTACGGGGTTCTGCATCAAATTGCAGCTTTAAAACCCCTGGAAGCACTTCGCACAAGTTTCCCAGGAATAGAAACCCTCCGTGTGCTCCTAGGGCATACCAGTGCCCGTTGCATTGGGGGATCATTTATTTCATCCGTTGTTTATGGTGTTCCAGTGCCGTGCAGAGTAAGCAACATAATTCATCGCTTTGCTCGTTTCCTCCCAAAGCATCACCGTTTTGAAGCACAATTCTACACAGACACACACATATACCCACTCTGAAACGTAAAGCAAAGCGTACTAAAGTTCCATTGCACTGCCGTGAAGCGTGGGCCGCGCAATTCACAACGGTGCAAAGTAGCCATGAGTCTTATTTCAAAAGTCAAACCGTGCTTCCGCGGACGAAGTTGGAATCCGCGGACTTTTCGCTGTTTGCCAAGGGGAAGGAAATGGGTGAGGAGTGGGTGGTGAGTAAGAATTATAAGTCTGCCGACCGGTCACGACCCCTGCGATGAGCCAGGAACCCAAACACACACACACACAGCTAGCAAGTGTTTGCTGTTGTCTTGCGTAGGTCTGCGCCCTCGCCGAGATGCAGTTCATTTTTCTGCACGCTTTCGTCATTTGTTTGCGCCAGGGATGCACCGAACCGTCCACCGAAGGCAATGGGAAGCGCTCGAACGTTTGGAGTGGAGCATTTTTGGTGGAAAACCCAAACCAAAGCAAAGACAGGCATCCCCACGATGGCGCCACTTGAGAGTTTCGGTGCAAACCGGAACCGAGTGCTTCTGCGGGCTGAGGTTGTGTTCCATGGGCATCCGGATGTGGCTGGGACAAAACTTCTCCTTGCCAGGCACACAACAGTTAACCTTTGTTGGAGGGTCGGGAGCGTTTGAAAGTTCACTGGCTAATGCTTTGCGTGCGAAGTAAGTAAAAGCGATTTTCTTATACTAAAAGCAGACGGAGGTTAGTTGAGGCTGCAAGCCGGTCAAGGAGCAGGCGAAAGTTGGTGTCGGTGATAAATATTTATTTGAAATTAAAATTACAAACGAACCTCGTCGCAATGCTGAAACAAAAGGTGGCATTAATTTCCACGAAACCAAAGACTTTCTTTGCGAAACCACTGACACAGTTAGTGGAGTCTTAGTACACTCTCGTTCGTCTTAAGGAGTTCGGGAAGGCGTTTTCACTTCACGCAACCCTGAATGATATTTCAACCCAGCTCGACGACACGCCACGCTGTCCAAGTGCTCTCACGCCTTTCTTCCTGTGGAAATCTCATCCCGAAGGTCGATGGAAATGGATCCATCCTCTTCGGTGTGTGTCCACAGGTAAAAGGGCTACACGCTTCCTTACAAAACCACCCTCCTTCTCTCCCTTCTCTCTTCTAATGAATGAAAGCATGAATATCACCAGACCATTATCGTCGTCGTCGTTGTCATCGTCATCACCGTAGCGGAAAATGGAGCACGTCACGTGTGCCACATTCGCTCGGTGTCATTCAACACCGGACGTGGATGAAGCTTTCGGTATGAGCACTAGGTTTTTCCTGCTCCCATGCTCGTTTTGTAGGTCATTAGGTGTACAGAAATAGATGTACATACATGCAATGGATCCCGCGTGTCGGTTGTCAGCGGATATGTAAAGGCGTGTGAAGATTGAACCAAACAGTGTCGGACAAGAGATTAGAAACTGAAACCTCATTTGCGCTTTACTTCAAACATTGATTTTATTTTGCGTTTATTAAAATAGTCAAAAGTTTTAATTTAGATGCGTTTGAGAAATGACAATTATCCTTTCCTAATCCTGTTCTTTGGTTGCTTTTGGAAAATCACTTGAACTCTACTGTGCTGTACAAACCCTTCACTTCCAAACACTTGCCATCGTAAGAGTATCCAACCGACCACTGACACTTCCCATCATCTTTTGACGTGACGTACACTAAAGCACCGGAGTAGCGCATTCGGCGAAAGCAGGAAACGCGCCGTAAGAGGCATGATTTTCCGGATGGGCCAAAGCCGTACCGGCTTGCTTGGTGATGGAATGGAAAGTATCATCGTTGGCATGCATCTCCCAACCCCTTCCATTGGCCTTCCTTTCCGTGCCTCCTTCGAATGCACATCTGCATCGGGATCGGGCAAACCCCAACGCCAGCTCTCGGAAAAGGGAACGACAGAAACATTTACACCGGAAGAAAAATGCTTAAAAGATGGACCGTCGGATAATGCGAAAGTGTCAAGCGAAGGGTTGGCCTGCCAAGTTTTCTCCCCCATTTTCTTAGCACGCTCGCGAATGTGCATTCGGGTTCGGGTAAAGAAAGCGAGGGTGAAAATTCGCGGTGAATGGAATCGTTTGGTGGGAAATGCTTTTAACTTGATGACCTCCGAATGCCACCCCGGGACGGACGGATGGGTTCCGACACCGATGCCGCAGAGTTATGCCGATTTGGAAAGGGAAAGGAAATGAATGGATTTTCCCAACCCACCCCAAACACCGACGGAACAATGAACATCGGACGACACAAAAGGGCTTCGCAGTGTGCGCACATTGTCGGAAATGGAAGGAATGAATAGATACATTTCGACCAACAATGGCCACATCCGAGGGGTCAAGTGAGGGTTGCAAGATGTCTTAGAAGGGGATGTTTCCTTTACGGAAAGTGCAACTGCAGGCAGCACATTGGATGCAGGGATAAAAAAGGAATCCCCTTTTTAAGATGATTGTGTTTTATTTTACAAATGTGCAGAGTAGTTATGTTAAGCCTGAACATCGTTCAAAATGGGGCTTTGCACAATTTGCATGAAAAAGTAATGATACATTTTTATAGGAGTAAAAGCTACACGTAATCAAATACCACATGCTATTAAAAAATATTTTTTAAATGTTCTTAGCATGCTTTTTTCAATTTGTAGCCTTGAAAGTTGATAGATAAAGATAAAATCCAAGAAAATGTAAAACAAAATAGGAGAAAGTGAAATTAAAAAATGAAGCAGTTTAATTAATTGGCTTTGAAACTGACTGGTTGAAGATTTAATATTCGTTCAATACCAAGGGTTTGTTTACTGAAAGAAATAAAAAAGTATACAAACAAAAATAAACTTTGAAAACACACTCGCTATCATGTTCGGTTTATTGTGCAGCAAACAAACAAATACATACGCACCAACCGTACAAATAAATGTCGGCGCATGTTTCGAAACCTAAAACCGCAGCTGACGAACCGTTTGTCACAAAGCGCACATCGGGGGTTTTGTTTTTCCTCGAATCCGAACCAATTGTTATCTTGTCATAAATCACTACTGCCCTTCGCCCGGTGCGACCGGTTTGCGTAATGGAAAACATTTTCCAATCCACAAGGCTTCGGGTATGAGGACGGAAGGGAGGAATCGCAGTGCAATATTGCACTCGGTGCGTTGCCATCATTCACTGTTGCACATTTGCGAGCGTAGATAAAGTGAAAAACATCAATAAAAACACTGGCACGGGAAAACTCCCTGGGGACGGGAAAACCCGGTATGGCAAACAATGACAGAAATAACTGCCAAAGCAAAACAATAAAATAAACATCGAGTGCTATTCGTGGCTGACCAAGTTTCATCCGCACTCTTCCTCCCTCTTCCTCTCTCGAACTCAAGTCAAACCACAACGAGGTGAAGGGAGGGGGGATGGGATGTGTAGCCATTCCGGGCATTGGGGGTAATGTTTTTTCCCTCCTATTCAAAAGTCAATAGTATGCATTAATATATTGAAGTGCACTCTTTTTCAGGTCGCTTCTCTCGGCTTTCATTTCCTTCGGTCCCGTTTCCACTTTCCACTCCGGCGGAAACCATGATAACTTATGACCGCACTTGAAAGCTTTTCATAATCGAACGCATCCACGCTGGCATTCGGGTCCACACCACAAAGCCACGTGTTACACACACACACATGCACTTAATGATGGAAGGAAAACTGGAACTAATTGGAATGATAAATATGAAACGCGACGAGTTGGTGAGTGTCTGATTAATGTTCTGTCGGTAAAAGGAGAGCATAGAAGAGTGAAAAAGCACACAGGAACAGAACACTAGAACAATCGGTGGTCCACGGTACGGGACCATGTCGTGGTAATGTCACGATTGTTTGCCCACCAGCTGGTGTTAGTTGAGACGGGTTGGTGGGTGTAAATTCGTTCGATTTACCACTAATGAAAACCCATTTCAGGCTCGCTGGTGCCCGGTTTATGCGGTTATTGGATTTATCCTCCGCGACCGTTCCCCCCCATCACCATCCACGTCGCACTTTCCACGTCACGCGGATGAAAATTGATTTGAAAATAACTCCACCATAGCATGGTCAGGCCGCGAGTTTCACCCCGGATTAGTGTGGATTAAAGTTGGCAAGTTGTTCCCGGTTTGAACCGGATGTTTTGTTTGCCATTCAACAACTTTCCTTCGCGCACAACAAGTGATTTGGTTTTAATGAGACTTGTTACAAGCACAGGTTTGCGTTGGTAGGATTTTTATGAAAGGCGAGTTGGTGAAGGTTTATTTTTCGTTGAGTTTGGTATCCTAACAAATGAAGAAAAAGGTTGTATTTATTTAAATAAATATTACACACGAGAAAACATTTATATTTGAAAGCTTTTCGTCGCCAACAAGCAGGAAGTTTAATTTTTCATAAACGTGTCTTTATAAATAATTTCATTTTTAAAGCACAAACTTTATTTTGAGATAAATTTCCTTCACAACGAAACTTTATCGAGGCATTCTTTTAAACACTAGCCAAAATGCATCTGATATCAAATGCATGACAAATAAATTAAATTTAATCTTAAAAAAATAGAAGTTTAAAAATCTCGATAGGAAATACCAATTGGAAGCTAATACATCCTCAAGCAACATTTTCCCATGTAATAAATTCTCAATTTTGATCCTGTTTTCCATAACCTAGGTTTGGTAGCATTCATATTATTTTCTCGGGCATCATATCGTCTATTTGAGCGTGTAAAATTCTAATTAGTTCGTTCTGCGTATTTTGGTGCTCGCGTTGAATTAGTTTTCCCATGTCTTTCCGGCCTATTTTCAAACCAGTGCGCAAATCGCATCGATTGATGTTCGAGTAAAAAGCGTCCCGAAAAGCGGCTTCCGGAGGTCGTTCGTGAGCTAACATTGGCAAATTTCATCCAACTAACGACAGAAAAAAAAACCGGTAAAACTGTGCTTCCCAATCAAATGCCGGGTCCATTTCTATTTAGATCATAAATTCCGTCCAGCTGCGTCCGTGTCACGGTTGGAGTTATTAATGTTTGCTCTTCGGACACGGAGCGCTTTTATCACATGCGCTTTGTGTCTGATGCCGTGCCGTGCCTGGCGTGGTTTTTCCGGGGCCGAGAGTCGCGCTCCGGTAAGTTTTTCCGCGCTCGACAGGAACGCCGCCGACCGCTTATATTTCTATTTTCCGCACGCAATGAGCGACCGAGTTCCGTTTGTAGCCAGGCATGGTTTGAATCTCCGGTTGGGGAGTGTTTTCGGTGAAATTTGGTAATTTTCATTTTCATGCGACGAAATAATGTGCAGCCCGTCAACGCCGACTCATCATCAGCATCAGCAGGTGATGAGCCGAAGCACAAACCAGAGCTACCGTGGGGAAGGTGTGTGTGTACGCCATCCACCGTTCTGTTGTTCTGTGGCTCGCGGATTTACGCTTCGCCGAGGAATCACAAAACGTCTGGCAGGCGTGAAGGACCGATTTGGGGGACACGAGACGGGGAGGAATCGGTTGTAGAGCACACACACTGATAATTGCACGGTTGAGCTGTTTGCTGGATGATTATCATAATTTGCAACCCGTTTCTGGTGCGCCGCAGACGGGTTTGTTCAGGGGCGGACATGCAACATGTTATTTGTCAATCGTTAGGTTTGTCATCGCGTTGTTTAATTTCAGCCGCCGCAGACACAATGCCTGGAGAGCTGGTTTGGGATCCAAATTTCGGTTCGCTTTCGTCATCGTGGAACATTTTTCAATGCATGCTCAATATGTTGAAACCAAAAATAATACACTTCTAAAGCGCTTGATGATCTACGTGTATTGAGCCTTTTTCTAAAGCTTTAAATCTCCTCACTATACTCCATTTCAACACGACATTAAGTGAGCTTGGCAAACGCATTTCGGAGGCCCTAGTTCTATGACTCAACCGAACAGCTCCCCAGACGCACCACTAATATCACCCTTCCTAACTGACGCGGGGGTTGACACTTTGACTCTCCGTCGCATGCCATCCAACCACTTCTTCATTCACGGAAACTAACCAACCAACGGGGCAACAGAAATGTAGGCAGAAAATTGTGCCCCGCAAGTCGAGAGCTCCCCACGACTTCGAGTTCGGGCCAGCAGCAATTAGTTTTATGATGGCTGGCGTAAATTAACGGCAGTTCACGAACTGCTTAGAAATATTCCTCACGGTTCGAACGAACGAACCTCCGTCCAATAAACGTGCACCGCGAAGCCAACTCGACGTCGTCACAATAGGAAAGTGCATCGGAAGTGCATGGAGGGTGAGGGGGGAGAGGAAATACCGAGCATAGCCGGTACTTATGCTCAGGACCCGCGCACAATGGCACTCAACCGTACGGGGCACATCAGCGGGCCACTTACGGTTGCATGACTTCGCGTAGAAAGCGTTACGTTCTTAGAGCAAGCGGCGAGTGTGCGGAGCAGCTCGAAGGAAAGCCATAAAGCCGGCGGTGAAGGTGCATCAACATCCGCGTATGTGTGTTTGTATGACCGTATGCACCTTGCGGTTGCAGCACACTCGACCTACAACAGCCGTTCCGTTATGAACGTACGACGCCGTTCGCTTCCATTCATGAGTAGGTGCTCCTCGATTGTGTCCGATTTCGGAGTGGAACGGGAAACGGAAGTGGCAGGTGGAAAACATCGAGGGGGTGAGTATCACATTCACAGTCGCGTTCCACGATTCGTTTCGCGGGGCGCAACCACAACCGACTATGTGTGTGTGTATGTGTGTGTTTGTGGGGAGTCAGCACAAGTAATTGCAATTTAGAGTTGTTTTCTAGAAATTGAATTCAATAATGATAAATTATTCACCGTTACTGCTCGGTGGTGGCCGGAGGGAGGGGGACTCGGGGGCGGGCGAAGGGCACGGTGCATTACATTGAGCATAAGCTCCGGGAAGGTGTGAGTGTAACGATTATGCAATGCGGTGTCGTTTGTATGTTTAACGTTTTTGTTATTTTAATTCCAGCTTTGAAACCATATCTTTACGTGGAAAAACGTATAATTGAAATTGTTTTTCAATAATTATAAGTTATTATTTACCTAAAAATTGTGTATTATCTTTTGATCTTTTCCACTGATTATGATCGCTCCAATATGGGGCCAATTTAAACGGATTAAATTCAGTTGGTTTGTTTGTTTGTTTGCTGTGATTGTTTAATTTTGTCTGCTGTTTGACACGATAACTGCCAGGTGGTTTTAGCACACTTTTTTAGAACAATCTTCTTCAATTAAATTTGGTTATTAAATTTATCAAACATTCGGTTTTCTTCGCCAGAACAAAGACTTACCTTTCCAGAAAACAAGTTTTAATTATTACAATAATTTTCATTTTGCTTTATCATAGATTTATGAGATAAAAACTTTTTAGAACTCATGACAGCTGGCTATCAACAATGATAGCCATGGCAGTCAACATGTTAAATAAACCAATGCAAGTATTCTTTTTTACTTCACTCTTTCATGGGTATGATTGATTTGTTTGACTAGATTGTTTATCTCTTCCGACTATTTTGTTTGCTCGTCCTTCGATAAATACTTGAACTTATTTGGTATTAATGCTAGAACTATTGTTGTTAGAAAAAAAAGCTTGGATAAAAGCGCAGCTTGATTTTTATTAAATTAAATTGGACTACATCTCCCACGACTCTTTTTATTGATTTTTATGATTGACCAACGGAATGGCATATCGTTGATTTCGATCGTTCCTTTTTCCTTCTGTTGTCATAGTCTGAACCTTGCGCAAAAAAATTATCGCCAACATTGTCGGCATCTTATCGCGTGGCATAAAGTCAAGGCTGTGTTCAGTCGATTAAATTGTGCTCTTTCCTAAACGCACCAAACCGTCCCTTGTTTGTGCTGGTCATTTACATAAGGATCTCCCCTTCCACTCGCTAAGACTCTTCTTCTTCCTCTCTCCTGCCTGGTGGCATATCATAGGCAAACAGAAACGCCGAGATTACGGGTTGCGCTGGCGGAACTTTCTTTATCAAAGTTATTTACATGCAAATTATCGATTGTTTAAATGCAAATGACCGTCTGCTGGACGCTCGAGTGCAGTGCAGTGGTGGGTCCGATTTTTCTTGCTTTGATTCAACCACCCCGTTTGCCCACTGCGGTTCCTCGTACCGGACACCAGGCACCTCCATCGAGTGAAGTGGAGTTCTTACTTCATTCAATTACCAGAAGGATGTGCAAACGGGTGGAAGAACGCAAATGAGTGTATTTGGGTAATGCTAGAAGCTAGATTTGAGTGGTTTTTCCAAATGAAATTTGGCAGCTAGCGTTTTGACACTAAATAGAGTGCAGATTCATTTTTGGTCACTTTTTGCTTCGAATTATGCTTAAAGGTCTTGACGAAAACATGTTTAACGGATTCAAACCTTCGTTTATAATTTCAATAAGTAATTAGGCCTTTCACTTTAGGCATTTTATATTATAAAGTTAATTTATTTAAACAATATTATCATCCACGACATAAAGTGCCTGATCGGCAAAGCTTTCTTATACATTAATTTTATGCTCTCAAGTTTACCTGATTTAGTTTTATTCAGTTGATTTGCTAAAAATCGTATGTGACGTTAGTGTTGTTTCGATGCGGCCGTGAAAGTGAGTTGTGGTGCAGAGGAAAGTGAAGACTAGGCGAAAGGCAACGGCAGAGAAATGCAAATGTCTATCGTCTAGCCGTTGTTGTGCAATGTAGTGGACGGATAATCAACTCGACGGTCTAGCTCGATGGCACGTGTCATAATATACAACATTTTTCCTGCTTGAAAAGTGCTACTCTTAAGGGAGAATCTCATCATCAGCATGTTGTTCCTAGTTTCAGTTGTCTTCCATGGCGCAGGAACCGATACCAAAACGACACACGAGGTGTCGAAAGGGTAAAGGTGCTGCTCCAAATCGTCCATCAACCGTAGCTAAAAGGAATTCTCGTCACCCAAGCTGCCGATGCGATGGGAGAGATTTAGGGAAACCGAGCCGAACAACTGCCGAAAAGTGTACGAGCACGCCGGCCCATTTGCGCCACACGAACCCACTCCAAACCGAGCGCAAACGCCATGTTCGAACTATCTTAATTGAATAATTTAAATTATGAGTCGTTCGAAGCCACGAAAATGTGGAGCAATGTGGAGCTGCCGCTTCGAGAGCGTCTCGCAGTAACGGGGGAGGTGCGCGTTACCGGTTTTTCGGTGACTTTGGTGAAAGAGTTTAATTAAACAATTTATGTTAATTGAAGGCACGTCGTCGGCCACCCCTTTCCCGTTCCTCCATCCGAAGAACGATGAACGTTTTTGTGCGAAGCTGTCTAAAACTGGCATCGGTAACGTCTGATGCCGGGGCCAAACTTTTCCGGGTTAGGTGCGCGCGGTGGAGGTCGGTATGCGGATGGGCAAGTTGTGATGTGCCTAGCGTTTTTGCGAAAGGCGAGCCAAAGTTGAGTAGAGTATTTACTTAATTTCATCGCTGTTGTGTATACACGATTGGAGAGTGTTTAAATTGGAGAATCCGGCTGGCAGGCTTTCGGGATTTATCGATCGGCTCACGCTTACGAACCGTGACGGAGCTCATTAGACGAAAATGATTGATGGATTGTATTTAGGATGAGATTTCTGGGGGTCGAAATCAGTCACGCATTTTAAATGCTTACGATAACGCTTCAAGATAGATTTTTCGATACTAAATTTCAATGTAATTTAATTTCTCTCTGGAGCTCACCGAGCTATGTTTACAAACAAATATAGAGATGACTGTTATCTTCGTACAGAAATGAAAAAGCTTATCTGTTGTACATGAATACATATGGATCATGTATATCCTTAGCTGAGGAGGAAAACGTAAACACTTTTGTATCTTTGAAATGTGTAATAATATACAATCATGATTCCTAAACAAGATTAAACTAATGTGTCTTTTGTGTGAGAATATAACAAACCCATTTGGATAAACAAACAAATCTAACTGTTATTGAAACTCGTAGTAAAATGAGGTACTTTCTGAAAGGAGATCATCAAACGGAGGAGTTTCTAGATTTATACGATTCTAATATGTCAACACCGTTTAACCCATGCTGTCTCATTTCGTCAGCCTCGTCACTTGTCTACTTAAATATTCAACTCTTGCCTATGCTCGAAGGTATGCTGCATCATCGTGCTGATCGTTTTCTATTGTCTTCGTCTCAATTGTTCAATAACTCGTTGCTTCCTGCAAACATAGGTAAATGCTCGCAAACACGCAACTCCGTTCCATATCTCGTAACCGTGTTCGTGCTTCGGTATGCTAACTCGAGATCTATCCCAACAGCATTACTTCATCTGAGCGTTTTCCGATGATCAGGCTCGGTGTTTGATGATTATTCCGGTCGGGGGTGTGTGTGTTTTTTCCCTTCATTTAGTTGTTGTGTAATTGCGTTTTGTTTCCTTTCAGTACTCTTTGTCTCTCTCTCTCTCTGTGTGCAACTGTCACCTACAAGTTCGTAACCGTGCTGTTTAGTATTTCCATTCGTTTAGCGATCTGTGACTTCCTTTTTCATTCTTGCATATTCTTTGTTCTTTGTTCTATCTCTTTCGAAAGCACACGCTTAAACATCAGCCATCTGCGCTTAAACATATGCGCTGTGGTCCACCCGTTTATCCGCAGCATCTTTCCCCAGCGCACGCATGACACAACTGCGCTGTCATGTTATCAAACGAATCAACCCTAAATGCGACGGCCTCCCATCCTCCTGCAACCATCCATCCATCCTCCAGTTCGCGGTCCGGTTCGCTCTCATCAGCAGGTCAGCGATTTGCGATGCGCAGCTTAGACCGTGTAGCGTCGTTGGTCCAGCGATCAGTACTGGATTGGCAGCGTTTGTGATCGCGTCAATCTTTGGCCGGCCGAACGAGGGCAGAATCTTTGAGAACAAGGGAAGAAGTTAGTTGCCTACGAGGACGATGTTGTCGATCAGTGGATCCACGATCAGCTGTTGAGTAGAATCGCGGTTGCGATTTTGTGGCAGTTCGAAAACAGGTTCTAGAGTGAAGAATTCCTTTCAAGTGCAAGTCTCCTTATCTGGCGGATTAGCATAATCGACCATAACGGCTGGTTTACGTAAGACCTGGTTGGTGGCTGATTCCTGGAGTGCAAATTCCGAGAGCGTGAGGTGAGCTGCAGCCGGAATAAAATAATCAAACTAATTCCGAGTACGGTTTTGCCCGGGGAAACGGTCAGTGTTGTGTAGGTGCCGCTGACGGTAACGAGTTCGGTCGTTAAAGTCGTAAGGTCGTAAGCCTTCGTTGACGTGACGTTCCATGTTGCAGTAGCCAAAGCCCGAGAGTGGCGAAGGAAGTGTGTTATTTTCGATTCTTCGGGAAATAAATCTACTTTCGAGTGAAGCCATTGTGAACCTTGGCGGTGGTGGATCGCAACAAGGGGGTGAGGGCTGAGACCTGAGGAGTTCGGTCTAGTCCGCCGTCCGTCGGAGATAACCATCAATTAGGGCTAATGCAAATTACGCTGCCAGAACGCGCGCGCGCCGTGGCAGAACAATGATTAATATGCAGCAATTACTGGCGAGCGGAGGCTGGCGGAGGGGGTGCGGAATGCCAGATGGGGCCGGTGCAGTGGCGCGGGTTGTGGGTAGCGTCGCCCACGTGTCGTCGTTGCTGGCGCTGCTGACGCTGTTCGGCGCCATCGGGCATAACGCCGGCTTCCTGGCGGACCGCAAACCGGTCTACCTCGAGGCGAAGATCGGCTCGTACGTCGTGCTGGACTGTCCAGTCGATTTCCCCCAGGACATACCCATCCCGTACGTGCTGCACTGGAACAAGGAGGTAAGCATCTGGGGAGTGTGATAAAATTGCGATAAAAATTCAATTTACTCACCATCCGCCGGCGGGGAAGAGTTTCCCAAGATAACCAAATAAAAACCTCGGTAACCTCTGGAAAACCAATCACAAACTAACCCGGCTTGGTCCATCAAGCCACAACAACATTCTAGTGCACCCAAAGGCACAAAACAGGGCGGGTGATCCGGATTCGGACAGTGTCCGACACCGACGTTCGCCAGGACGATCCAATTTTGCCGGTGTAAATTGGTGTCAACGTAAACAACGGTGAAAACCCCGGACCAGATACCGTTTCCTTAATGGAAAACAAATTTGGGCATGTTTTGCGAAATGGGATGCGAAACGAGCGTCGTAAAAGGTTGTTGTTGTTAACGGTTTCGCTCGGTTCTGTGTAAGACAAACAGAAACAGTCTCTCTCACTCTCTGTCTCTCGGTCTTTTAATGGCCTGAAGCGCATCTCTAGCCTAGTCGAGCTTGAGGGAAGGGATGCGGTGGAATGCAGCTGCCCCCAGAAGTGGCCGGAGGGTATCATTTCATTGACCGTAAAGTTTAAGGTCAAATTTATTATTATTTGTTTTACGCAATGGCAGCAAGAGCAACAGCGTGCCTATGAGACGAGATGCATATCCAAGGCTGTGTGGTGGAGGAGTTGGAGGAGGAGATGCAGTAAATGGGGTTTTTATTTCCCTCTGGTCCGACCAGGCTTAAGCCACCCTCCATGGGGAGGATGGCAATCCATTCATGCTTCAGCAGGCACGCCCGCTCGGGAAGGGACGGATGACTTGCTGACGCCTCTGACACTGAAAGCGTGACATGCACGCGAACCGAATGTGCAACGTGCAACATGCAGCCCCTAATCCGCTGCATGACGGCTTTTGCGTGCACTTGTCAAGCTGACAGGTTGATGTTGTCGACAGTAGAAGGGGAAAACCAGGAGGTCCAGAGAGTTGGAATTGCACCCAAACAAACGGGCCACGTTTCGCGGGCGCAACATGCGATTAACGAGAGAGTGGCAGAAGAAAGGAAAACTAACCCTAAACTGGAGCTTCAGCTGGAGCCCAAAACAAAATGAAACAACCCAATGGTGGCTTAATCAACGTTGGTCCATCGTTCCACGAGCCTTTCCGTGGCTCGTGGCTTGTTTCTTTTTACCTCCATTTTTATTTTTATTTTCCTGGCGTGTGTTCACATTTGAAAAGTGTGCATTTTAGTGCACTTTCACCACCAGACCGCTGATGAGGCGAGATAAAGCTTTACCGGGGGCCGCTTTTATGATGTCACGCCCGCCATCGCCCGGGCGATGTTGTGAATAATGGTGCGGAATTTAAAATTATGGGTTGACAATGGGTTTTAACGGGCCGACGGGCGGCGAATAGGTTTTTATCGCCCGATTTACATCGGGTTAAATTAATTCGAAACACCGCCGACAATTATTTTCTATTCAGCCTGTTTTCCTTCCGCGAGCGTTCGTTTTAATGGGCCGTAAATAATGGTTTATTTTAGAATTTTAAGCATTTGTTTGTTGTTTCGGGGGTGATGTATTCGCTTATTGTTATTTTAATACAAAGCGCCCAAGCAATGCATTGAGTTTTCGTGATTTGCTAATATTTGTCATTTTAAACTTTGAACTCTTCTCATATTTTGCCTTTGTTGAATATACTTCTTTTGTTTTTTACATATGCCTCAAATGCGCTTTTATTCCAAGAGAAAGGGGTTTTAAGGTTCAGCAGAAGTACTCAACACAGTCAAAGCCAAGTATAAAATTAATTTAATTTATGGACGGAAGGCAGAAAGGTTTTGCAAAATAATTTACATCCCTTAATACTTTGCTGCCCCATTTCACCTTCAAATTTCATGTTTTAGTATATTGTTTCATGTTTCAGTATATTTTTGAAGGCTTTAGTCATTTCCGTGAATTGTGAAATAGAATAGAACTTTTAAATTGCATCAATCAATGATGAACTTATTTTTTAAATAATGGAATCATGGGAATATAATGAACACCCTGTATGTATTTCAAAGAAACATTGCCAAACCTTTGGCTGTTGCTGGTGAACCTCTTTAAATCAGGAAGCATCTCTTTTATCCATTTTGTTTTCAAAATGAACAGCCCGTAGGACAACTTTAATCTGTTTATGTTAACGCCAAACAGGCACCTCGTATTTCTTCCAACACAATTTGCTTATTAACATAAATTAATAAATTAACAAACTGAATTTTCTATTGCACACTGGCGCAGTTGGGGGCAAGACTGATGCACTTTTGCATCTCCCCCTCACATAATTGCATTATTATTTCAGTTCGACTTGCTGCAAAAATATTTATCTCCAACACTGTCCATCGTTCGGCTGAGCGGACATAAATTTGGCATTTCCACTCCACTACGAGGTTGGGCGCGCTTTCTTGCTTCGGCACCAAGAGTAAACAAAGAACCAAGAGCACCCAAAGAAACAAACAATCAGTGTTGAGGGTTGCACACGCCTTCCGTTGTTTCCCTTCTCTGCCCCAAAGGGCCGCAAAACTCGTCCGGCGTCGGCAGAATCGTAATTAGCAAAAGTGCACGCGAGTCGCATTAATTTGAGCCGAAAACACTGCGAGCAAAAATCAATTCAAATTATTCGCATACACACACACACAGAGTCGGCGCAGAGTCGTCGAGTGGACGGCTTCCGGTTCTCTGGCAGGCGGCCGGATAAAGGGGTTCGTTTTTGCAAATGCAAATGAGAAATCTTGTGCAGTTGGCGTGCAGTGTTGCAATTGGACAGATAACAGATGTGCATGGCATTCGAAAGAAAAAGAGAAAAACAAACAGAAACACAAAAATGTGGAAAAGAAACAACGCGTGCCGGGAAACGAAGGACAGTGCATTTTTGCGATGGCGTTTGGATCGTCCGTGTTTGGGTTTGACACTAATTGAAACTGTCTCCCGGTTTGGGTTTTCCGGAAGCAGGAAGTAATTGTGTTTCGTTTCCATGCATTGTAATAATTCATTTAAAGCTGTTTTGCATGTTGCTTATCGCGTTTTTTCACGGGGACTTTGACATATGAGCATTTTAAAATGCCATAAACTTCAAATCAGTTCTCAGGCATGACTCGTTACAATTAACGGGGGAGGCATGAATTAAATACGTTGTGGTATGTTGAATAATAAAATGATCGACAAATTTGGGAATGCCTGGAAAATGGTACAACATCCATAATGAATTTTATAGCAAAGACGATGAACAAAGCAGCCCTATCAATCCCTTCTTTGAAGGGAAGATCAAAGTTGGCATTGATGTTTTCTCTAGTTTGCGCTTGGGATTGAAAGTGACCAAAAGTGATACTGTAAAATTGTCCACAGCATACAGTGAAAACAGTTGTAATAGCTTTCAAACCCACATCATTTGATCAAGAGTAATACATAACACGATACATTAGATGGAACGTAAGGCTAGAACCACGATGGAAGAACACCATCGGAGTCGCAACCGGGAACGAAGTAGAGAACGGATCCGTGACAGTGGACGCAGCAGGCAAAGGCGCAGACACTCACGGGAAGATAGCCGGAAGACCAAACACCGGGAGCATCACCGCAGCCGTAGTCGTGACCGCAAGCACCGGAATCGTTCGCGAGACCAACGTGAGGATGATGTTTCCGGAATGGCGGAGCGCCCACTTCAACTAAGCCCGGAGGAGTTTTATTATTGTAAGGGAAAAGAATTCTCTAAAAAGCTGATGGCATTAATGATGCAAACAGCATCGACAGCAAATGACTATGCTAGCTTAATAAACGGTTATGATCAAAAGCAGGAGGAAGAAAGTATGCTGAGAGAGCACAACGAAGGCAGTTGCTCCTTGGGTTTACCTAAAGAAGAAAACGATTCGCCTGGACAAAGTAGTGTCAATGAGGGAGAATTAGTCCGGAAACGAAAAAGAAAGAGCCGCTGGGCGGATGGCGTCCATGACCGAACGTTCATACCGGGAATGCCAACAGTTCTGCCAGGAGCACTGACTCCCAACCAGCAGGAAGCGTACCTGGTCCAACTGCAGATCGAAGAGATCAACCGCCGGCTGAGGACGGGTGACCTCATGATACCACAAAATCGGCACGAAAGGTCTCCGTCACCGGAACCGGTTTATCGAAGCGACGGAATGCGATTGAACACGCGCGAGTATCGGATGCGCAAGAAGCTGGAAGAGCAACGCCATCAGCTCATCCAGCGAATGCAGACGCTCAATCCGTGCTTCAAGCCACCATCGGACTACAAGCCGCCCGTAGTTCGCACCTGTGACAAGGTGTTCATTCCACAAGACGAGTACCCGGACATTAACTTCATGGGGATGTTGATCGGACCACGCGGAAACACCCTCAAGGCGATGGAGAAGGATACCGGTGCGAGGATTGTCATCCGTGGCAAGGGTTCGGTGAAGGCGAGTAAAGTCGCACACAAGAACGGGAAGCCGCTGCCCGGCGAGGACGAGCCATTGCACGCGTACATCACCGCCGGCGATATGGAGGCGGTGAAGAAGGCGGTCGAACTCATCAAGGAGGTAATCCGTCAGGGCATCGAAGTACCGAAGGACGACAACGACCTGCGGTGCATGCAATTGCGCGAGCTGGCCAAACTGAACGGCACTTTACGCGAGACAGAAGGAACACGCTAAAGCAATGTCGGTAACGACGTCGAAACGCATGTCCATTATCGTTAGAAGAGCGTGAAGATTATTTGAGTTTAAGACGATGAAAAAGTAACGTTAAGCCCCAAATAAAACAACTGATCCTCTTTAAACATTTCAATTCCGGTCCATTTCACCACGGCGTTGTTAAGAGAAGTGAAAGAAATTGGAAAAAAAATTGCAGCTATAACCTTGGACCACAGTTACTTCGGCCGACCGAACCGTTGCGCATATGCCGCTCCCGCAAACCCACTCGGGGGATCTCGGGGTGAACATTGCGGGTGAACGTTGACCGCTTCCGAGGGCGAATTTTGCCGACTCGCGACTTGGGCCGCTTAAATGATATTGTCAATAAATTCATTACCATTTCTAAGACAGCATGACCTTAATTCGATAATGAATGGGGTGCGGTGGTCTGCTTCTCCGACGTGTATACACCGGCGGAGGAACACGAGTTCGCCAATTTAACACGACTGAGATGAGCCATCGTTTACGTGAACGGCCATTCCCTTCCGGGGGAACCGTTGCCCAACTCTGCGGCTTTATGACAATTATCATTGGCTTCCATTCCGGAGTTGGGCGGTTGCGAAGTGGTGAATAGTGAAGAAAAGATACGAAAACGGATGGATGGAAACGATAAGACCAACCGTCTCGTAACGGTTCGCCATGGTTTCGGTTCGAAGATAACATTTTCCCATGCCATCGCGGGGCTCTACTGATCGCATTTATCATAATTTGTAGCAAGCATCTGTTGGCATGCCGCGCCCGGTTTTGCGGTTAAAGGAAACTCTCTTCCAATGCCATGTTCAGAAATGTGGCGCAAAATAAAACGCATCGTTCCACTGGAATGCTATCGTTTGATCAAATTAATCCGAACCTTACGTCATCGTAACTGATCGTTGTGGTAAACTATGTGATCATCGTGTTATTTCTGACCGAATTGTTTCAACAAGGAAAATGGAATTAAATCTTTAAACGACCAAGAGTATCATTGGGTTAGTTTTAACACTCTTGGATAAAACCACTTTAAAAATGTGCAATACAGAATAATAAAGTTTATGACTTACCAACGTTTGGTTTGTTTCATTTTTAGAATAAGCCGGTCTTCACGCTATACGACGGACTGCTGAACGCGTACGAAACGTTCATCGGGCGCGTGACTCTGCTCAATAACGACATCGTGTACGGAAAGGCATCGCTCAACCTAACGTCAATTCGTGAAAGCGACAACGGCTGGTACGAGTGCAAGGTGATCTTCCCCAATCGCGTCCCGAACAAACGAAACAACGGCACGTGGTTTCACATCTCTGTACTTGGTACGTCGTACCCTTTCTTAGAGCAAGAACATTCCTAGTGTGGTACAGTCTTTCACGGTTCTTTCTTCGATTGCAGGTGGCACACTGTTGCGCGTTCCTCCAATAAACCAGACGGTGCTCGAGGGTGATCCTGCCTTCTTCCACTGCGTCGTGCAGAACCAGGAAACGATGTTCGTCGAGTGGTACAAGGATGGCGTTTCGCTGTTGGAGTACTTCGACCTGTCGCACCGCTCGACGATGGGTCCCGATGGTAGTCTCACGATCAACCCGACGCAGATGAGCGATCTCGGGTTCTTCACCTGCGAGGTGCGCAATGCGGCCAACGACACCCAGGCGGCTAGTGCCTACTTGAACGTGCAATGTAAGCTCACCAAAGGGAGTCGCTACAAAACGAAAGCGATTAACTGGGTCAAACTCGTCTTTGTTACAGATAAAGCGAAAGTAGTGTACGCACCGAAGGAGGTGTACCTGCCGTTTGGCGAGTCGGCTGTGCTGGACTGTCACTTCCGGTCGAATCCACCGTTGAAGAATCTACGCTGGGAAAAGGACGGCTTCCTGTTCGATCCGTACAATGTGCAAGTAAGTGGCTGGGAGCTAGGTAGAGAGCACGATACAAGGCAAGATACCCCCTTGCAGGGCGTCTTTTACAACCGTAATGGGAGTCTTCAGTTCGACAAAGTAGATGATTCGCACGCGGGACGTTACTCCTGCACGCCGTACAACGATCTCGGTACGGACGGTGCTTCGCCGATCATTACCGTGATCGTACAGCGACCACCGTACTTCACCCTCAAGCCGAAGCTTGTGTACGTGACCAAGATGGGTGGCACGGTCGAGATGCACTGCGATGCACGCGATCGGGACGGTTACCACACTCCCGACATCATGTGGGTGAAGGTGAGTCAATAACGGCCATCACTTACGAGGAGGTGTTTTAAATTTAAATCATATTTCGTGTTTTGTCCCACCAGAAAGATGGAAGCCTATTGCCACACGGTCGGTATACGATCCAGGGTGGTAATCTGACAATCACGGACATCGTAGAGTCGGACCGAGGTATCTACGGTTGTCAGGCGACGAACGAAGCTGCGACGGTAACGGCCGACGCGGAGATCATGATCGAGAACGTCTCACCGAGGGCTCCGTATAATCTGACGGGAAACAGCACCGACACGGCCATCACGATTCGTTGGGCTCCTGGCTACATCCGGCAGTACCTGGAGTACATCATCTGGTACCGGTTGGCCGACGCACCGGAGTGGCGTACCCTTAAAGTGAGCAATAAGCACATCTTGGAGGCGACAATCACCAACCTTCAGCCGGCTCGGGAGTACGAGTTTATGGTTCTGTGCCAGGATAACTATGGTGACGGCATGTTCAGCAAGGCCTTCCGGTACTTCACCAAACGTAAGTATTGCACACTTGAGGTTAGGTTTGAACTTGACGTAAGTCGTTTCTAAAATCTCTGCAACAATAGCGACAGAATACGAGCAACCGGAGAACGGACTCCAGGACGCCTTGCTGCAGTTCAGTCAGATTGGTTCCCCGAGGAACTTCTTCGTGCGCAAGGAGCAGGAGCACTTCCTAGCCCAGTGGGAACCTCCGGAGCTTGGACTGGATCAGTTGCGCTTCTACATTCTTCGCTGGTGGGTTGAGCCGAAACACGTACTCCACGGCAGCCGGGAGACCTCCGAAACGCAGCTTATTCGTGAGTGCTCAAAGTCTCTTTAGACATCCATGCTTTTCATCACTAATACTCTTTACTCTTCCTTCAGTGGATGATCTGGATGAGGACGAAATGTACACGTTCCAAGTGTTTGCCCTGTCGACGACCAACTACACCAGCGGCAGCAACGAGTTCGAGATCTACGTCTATCCGTACCGGCGCGTCAAGGCGATGACGATCGGTGGCGCACTGATCCTGCTCCTCTGCCTGGCGATCATCTGCACACTGCTCTTCCTGAAGCGTAAACGAATGCGAAAGTTGCGTGAGGCGGAAAATGTTAAAATATGAACCGAAGGGTAACACTACGGAATATACACAAAGGCGCACTGAATCCGGTTTAATCCAACAATGACCTCCAAGCCGCGGAGGAGAGTGTTTATGTTGTTGTTGTAACTGCCCATCATCAAACCGGTTCGAAATTTAGAGGTTTTCTGAAAAAAAAAAATCAATGCCAACTTGATTGTATCCCGTTCGACGTTGTTTTCATTCGCCTCCTTCACGTTGGTAAAACTCATGCCTATACACATCCACAGCGTTACACTGAGTGCTCCTAGAGCTCCCTATTTCGGTACTGACCTGCCAAAACCAGCTGCCCAACCGAGCGTAGCAGTAGAAGTAGTCGTAGTCGGCGTCGTAGACTTGCGTGCTTTAGATCGTATAGAAAAGAAAAATGGAATTAAAACACAAACAAAAAAATAGGAGAAGAGTTTGTCTCAAGAGAAAATTAATTACCACGTGCAAGAGAGTGGAAAGTAATTAAAGTTTTATCTAGAGTGGGAGAAATATCACTAAGATGTTTAGTCGGCTGAGCAGGGTTGATTACAGCCGTAAAATAGTAGAACGTTTTAATTAATTCTAGAGCGATGAATGAATGTTAATGTCTTGTCACTAACAATAAACGAAACCAAAAAAAGATATTTTTATCCATCTGAAAGAAGTAACTAATGATAAGGTTCAAAATTCAATTCTAATTCGTATACTTGGAGGAGTAAAACATCTAAATTGAGAAACGCATATTTATTCTTCTGTTCTAAAGTTATTAAAAATTGGAAGAGAAACGAAAGAAAGCATTAAATCAATATTCGTTTTCTCCCAAACAGGAAGTTAATTTACGTAATAAATAAGGTAAGTGCTGAATATACTCTCCATATGAACGTGCTTTTGTCCCCACCTGGTCGGAATATTGTACAAAAGTAAACGTACTACACGTGAACCATTACCGGGAACCACTTTACAACACCTCGCCCAAACACACACACCACACACACGCAAACATCCAGTATGACCTCGATCGTAGCACCCGATGACGGTGATGATGCTAATGTTAATGCAGTGTAACGATGAAATAATGAAAATAAACTAATGCAACCAACTTAAGACATTTTCCCATTCGTTCGACAGCTTCGCTTCGCATGTTGGTGCCCTCAAGAGCCCCTTCGCTGTGAGGATAATACCGAACACGGCAGGGTACTTCGGTGTTGGAGTTTCGTTCGCGTCGCACACGTCGAGCCAGGGCATTGACAATTTATAAACATGATTATGCTGCACGCTCACGTGGCATGGACGAGAAGTTTCGCTCGCAATTGGGTTGGGGATAATTTTACTGTAAGGAATTATATTCATCCAAAGCCTGGTGGGAGATTTCCTGGGGTGCTGCTGGATTGAAAAGCTTCTGGAAGAGGAAAAGGCGTATAGCATATTGTGAATGAAATCAGTACAGAGGAAAAATTGTGTTAAAGTGTGTTATTTTACTTTTAAAAAATGTTGATGCACAAATTCAAATACTCTTAGCGCTGAACCCAACTCAATTCCCAAATGAAGGCATGGAAATGTATGAAACTTTTACACTAGGCAGCTTCCATTGTGAAAACCCTACGAGTTATGTGCGCGTGGAACAATTTTCATCCTCGCCATAGACCTGGTTGGTTTTGAATAGGTGCAACGAGAAACTTTGTTCCCTTTTTCCGAAGGTGTATTGCATGCATTATATTGTTGTCATCCCCGTCGGGGGTTAACATATAGCTTCCCGCAGCAAGGAAGGAAGGACGGAAGCCAGCTGGCATTGGAAAGGATGCCAATGTGTTGCGAATACAAAATGAACCGATTCAGCGTAGGCTCGGGAAGGAAGAAAATTGTGCATCATCCGCAGGATCATCCTGTTTTTTCCGTGCAACTGAATAGCGCACAAAAGATTGAGGTTATGTGCGCGGCCCCAGGTAAGTTGCTCAACTGCATGTCGAGCGTGGAAAATGTTGCCATCGTGGGGAAAACGAAATGGCGGCATTTATGATTCGAATGCGACACACACACCAATGCACGATTGTGTAATTTAAAAATCACCCGCCGAGGAATGAAATGTGGTGTTTAAGATTTAAAAAAATGTTCCTACAAGGAATAACTCCAAACGAGAGATGGAAAACAAACGATTTAGCAATCGCTATACTTAATTTGGATTATCGATTTCAAGGTATGAATGGCGCCACCAAAGGCAATCGTTTCGTTATACTCACAAGGGAATGACGCAGAGAAGTTTGAGCCTTCCATTTGTTCAACGATAACTGCCCCGAAGGCACCTGATTCCGACTTCCCCCCTCCCCCTGCCATCTCATGGGAAGGTAAACTTTTCACCAAAGTTCCTTTGCCACTCGCGCGCGTGTGTGTGTGTGTGTGTGTGTTCAGACTCCGAGCTGCGAGTCAGCCGGAAAGTTGATTCGTGCCGAAAGTATTATGAAGTTCGGTGCGCGAATGAAGCTAACGCAATAAGTTTTTCGGTAAGAATAGCGAAACGAATGTATAAGAAAACAAGTTACAAAGTACGGCAGGGAGGAAAGTGAAAAAAGGAGAAAACATATAAGAAAAGAAGAGAACGAAACTGTGCCTGGAAGCAACAGGAAAACTAGAGGAAACACGTGGAAGTGAAGTCGCGAGACGAAAAGTGAACCAGTCGAGCGAACGTTCTTCACGGGAAAAACGTTAGGAAAAGCGATCAAAAGTAAGGGGTTGGGGTGGTGGTAGGAGGGTTGATTTCCCAACCATACAACATCGTTTGCACAACAGGAGAGGAAGCAAATAAAGCAAGGCGAAAAAAAGAAATGGTGGAAAATAAACTCACTTCCAGCATTCAATTCTGACAATAAATTCGTGAACCCCGCAGCATGCCAGGGTCAAACCGGGTAGGATACACCGAACTTCGAGGAAAAGCTCGGTACGGTGGAACACTTCCTGTATTCTTTCGTGTTTCAAGGAGAGAAGGAAGACACAGCTCCGTCCGTCCTGCGGCACGTTTGCTAACACGTTGAACCGGGGCCAAAAAGTGAGGTGAAAAGCTTCTGCGTTCGAGCAGTTGTAAGGCCCGCCCGGGGGATGGGCTGGGAACGCTGGGTGGGTAGAAGGTTAAAATAAAATAAAACTACACCCATCCTGGCACAACATCCTTTCGTCGGGTTTTCCGTCTAGGCGAGAATGAACGAAATGGATGTTGGAATAATGGATGAAGATGAGCAGGAAGAAGGAAAGCACAAAGGAAAAACTCCTCCGGAACAATGGAGGTGCTGTTTTCGAAGCCAACCTTCGCTCGTGTGCGGGATATTTAGATTTTTCATTCGGGATGCAGTCGATGCAGTTGTTTCTCTTTATCGCGAGTCTAGTTTGGGATAACTTTCACTGATGGTTTTGTAACAAAACTGGATGGTTGTTGAAAGTTTTTCAATCGTTGATTAAGGGGTATTGAAATTGATAAACATATTTTCGAAACAGAGGTTTATGAAAGTATTTTCAACTCGCCGTATGATCGTATTGTAAATGAGAATAAAGAGGAGTTCATTACAATGCAAGGATGTGGTATCAACGAAAACTAAAAAGTAAATATTATTATACTCGAAAAAAAGGGTTCTTCTTCTATGAAAAGAATTTCCGTTGTAAGTGACCGTATGATTGTTGTTTTCTGCGCTATGTGTTCTTTTAACGCAGTTTAAGCTGCTTTTTCCAACCCTATGTTTAATGTTTGTTCTTTATTTATCGTTTGTGTCCGGGTTTACCGTGTCTGTAGTGGAAAATGAGCCAAAATTTGGTCCGAATGAAGAAGTAAGTGGCGATAAAAGGAAAAAAACCCTACCCTGATGCGGTACAAATAACGCTACCAGTTTGCGCAATGGATTTCTTTGGGAAAACCTTCTGGCAAAGCACATTAAAATGGCGGGTGCAATGGAATTGCCAACGAACAATCGCATTGCGAAGCGGGAAAACGATCCCGGGTGGTTTTTGTTTCTCCGTGAATGGCAGTAAAATGCATTGCAATGCATTTTGGGGAAAACGGACACCCAATCGCCAGCATGATGCGATGAGTGAGCCCTTCTGTCGGTTGGTTTCTTTATTTACGCTCCCATTGTTCTTCGGGACGCATGACCCACGTTGTGATCTTTTTTTGGAAAAGTGATGGAAAACAAAACAAAACCCTGTTTTTCACGTAAATAACTGAACGATGAAGTGTTTTTTTTGTGTGTGTTTTTTTCGGAAGTATTTTTCGAAAAGGGTTTATTGACATTTTTTTATACTTGAATGTTTTCGTATACAGAAAGTAAAAAAAGTGTTTTCAAGCTAACATTTAATGTGTTCATTGTGTAAATTGCCTTTTTTTTCATACACATATCCTCATCAGGTTTATTTGCTTCCCTCTAGTTTTTAATTCAACATGTTTTTTTTAAGTTCAACACATTCTTCAAATTAGCTCAAATGTTCCAATCCTCGCATCTCAGTGTGAAAGTTTTCAATTAGATTCTGAATTTAATTTTCCGCCAAACAAAAAGCATTAGTTTTTCGCACTCGGCAACAATCTAGCGCAATCGAAACGTTTAATCTAAAATCAATAACAGATAGAAGAAACGTATGTGAGCGCAGGAATGGGAAAAGGCGGACAAACGATGGGTAATAAAATAGAATCGCTGTAATTAGAACCAGCATAGCGACAAACGAGGGCGACAAAGCTGGTCATTATCGAGAGCGTAAGAAGAAGAGACAACAACAAAAAAACCCTTTAAGGATCCCAGGGCGAAAGAAACAAAGAGAAAAGCGTACTGAAAAACCATCCTTTCCGGCCCAGCTCTATGCTTTGTTGCAGGAACAAGGGGGTTTTCTGTTCGTCCTTGAGAATGCAACAGTCGTCCGTGTCTTTCGAGGGGGTTAAGGGTGCAATTACTGCATTCCGGCTTGATGCAATCTCTGTGTTGGACGCAAACTGTCCACTTTCGGACGAACCAATTAAGCGGTTCTGTTGTCTGTTTGATTAGGTGTACAGCAAGCCATCGGGTAAGAAGGGCTTTGGGGATTTGCTGGAAAAAAGGGAAAATCACGTCCTTTCGTAGGCCTCGTCTTCCAACGTGAACGCAGGACGTGGACGTGGACACTCTGTTCGCCAGCATGTGTCGTAGCAAAATGGATCGTTTTATTATGAACCTATTTACCGTTCGTCGTTGGAGTCGGTGTCACTTCATTCTTGGAAGTGATCCGAGGGAGCCCTCGAGCCAAAGAACGGCGAGCCAAAGTGCTTCACGTTTCCAGTTTTTGGATGCAAGCAGGTTGCTTTATCGTCCCGTAAGAGTGTATGCCCTCGATGTGGAGTGAACCGTTCCAAACCGGAGGGAAAAGAGATGTTAAGAAAATTCCACCTAAAACACCGGCTGCGACAAACTGTTCCTCGGTCGTGCGCCAAAAACCTTCCTCGATGGCTCGCCCGGCGCGTCCGGAGCTGGCTTATAAATTCAGACAACATACAGTCAATTTATAAATTTTAATGAACACTCCCAGGGCCGGGCTTTCCGAACGCGACACACGTGCGCCCAGGTCGCAGCTCGTAAGATCCGTCCGCCCCCGTCGGTCGTTCCTCCCCGAAAGTTCGTTCCCTCGGAGTCACCTGCCTCCATCTTGGTTTCCGTTCGGGATAAAGGCTCGGGATGGGACTGCCAAAAGGCTGCCGGGAAAAACCATAAGGTGGTTTGACATCCAACCTCCACGTTGGAGCGTGTGTGTATGTGTTTCAGACACGTCCCATTTCGGTGCGCCAGGTGGAAAGCCGTGGTATGGGCGTCGAGAAAGGCAAACAAATTTCGTCGCAAGAGTTTAAACTTTTACGATACTGCGTTGCCGAAGGGCTGTTAGGCCGTCGAGTTCCATGAGTCGCTTTTCCGGCCTCCATGTAGTTTCCTCGTTCTCACCGACCATTACCACCAACACACACACACACCGTCAACAAGTAACCGAATTTTATGATATTTTATCTGTTCCCTTTAAGCATACACACCCACTCTTCCCTTCTCCAGAAAACTGCGGCCTATCTGTACTTCTGTTCATCCTCTCAAGCGTTCTTATCTTTGTCAACCGTTACTTCCTCGAGGAACGAAAACGGACGGTTCGGAAAATGAGCCTTGTTGGGTGATTTCTCTTGGGAGTTTCGAGAGGGGGTAAAAGGAAGCCTATCTAACGCTCCGACTTGAATGTCCTCCCCTTCTAACTCCACCCGTCCCGGAAACAGCCATCCCGGTTCGGAACCGACGTCGTAACGTTCGGTTATAATTTCGTCACCTTCACGCGTTTGCCCATGGCGACCCCTTTTTGGCAGTTTATGATACGCTGTGGTTGTTTTGTGAAAGGCATCTCGGCAACTGTTTTCGGTGTGGAAAACGAGGAACAGGAAACACCATTGGGTCGCTGGCAGCTGATCAAAGAAGGCGCCGAGCGGAGGGCGCACAAAGTGGTGAGAAGCCGTTGATGCTGCGGTTGTCATAGTAACGTGGTGGATGACTTGATTTAGGCCGATGCTTGTTTGGAGCGAGACTGGGTTGCTGGGTTTATGCCTTCTGAGAAAATCACACGTTCCAAAGCCCATGGGGTTGAAAACAATGGACAAATATGTTTGCACTACAATTTACACAGTCTGTTTGTATATATCTGATTTGTTTGTGTAGCTCCCTTTATGTTAGTGAGAGAATATCCAAATATTAAATTTTTCATATTTCTAAGAATTCCTTGGAAAGGTAATACTTCTCACGGAATCAACGTACACGTCAATGGAAAGCGATTTCGGCAGCCAATTGAAAATTGAACCCATAGGAAAATGGCTCGCCTTCTGCTGATTCCTGCTGTCGGCAACCATCGGTGCCTTTTCATCGTAAACCCTGGAACCGCCTGCTTCCATGCCGACGACGCATGACACAAGAGGCCGGGGAAAACGCTGCTAAAGGTAGACGATGGTGTGCTGGTGGTGGCTTTTCAATCAAATGCCATCTCGGCAGATGAGCAATTTCCGGGCTGGCGCTTTATGCCACACTCCGCCCTCGCACCCGGAACGGATATGACTTTTATTAAAACGCGCGTAGCCCAAGTGGGTGGGTAAAGTTGGTGGAGTGATTGGTCGGAAAACGCCACTCGGGAGTCGATCGGGCGATCGGAGCGCGTCGATAAGCGAATGATAAACCGAACCGAGTGATGAAGGTCTGGAAGGACGGAGGTTGGGAGCGAAAACCGGTGACAAGAATGAATGCGGACATCGCTCCTCGTCGGAGCAGTTGATTAACGCGCGTCTGACTACTGAAAAGACTCAGCGGATATTTCCGGTAAATTTGAACTGCTTCCATCGGAATACACAGTGGGATTGTGTTTGAGGATCGGAAAATAGTTTTTTTGCATGCAATGAAAGATGATAAGAATGTCAGAAATGTATATTGCATATGTGTATGTTAAGGCAGATCCTAGAATTCCTTCAACATTCAATAATATTCATGTTCTTCTAGATCGTTTCTTGTTTTGTTTTGATTTTCCTTTTTTTTCTTAGACTTTTTCCGTCCACTTTCAATTCGATCGAATATACACGACTTAACACATAACAAGCGCTATTTCCGGGAAGGTCAACATGTGTCCGGGAAGGTCAACATTTTTCCGTGTACGTAATCCAGCTCGCTTGTTAACAGCATTTTCCAGACACTTCCAAGAACCAAGGGATCAGCAAAACTTTGTTGCTTTTCTTTCAGCTTCTGCCCTCCGAAGATGTCGCCTGACTTTGCTGAGATTTAAGAAACACTCGTATTTTGGATCCCAGCTTTAAAGTCAACACGAATTGTTAAGCCTGCTTGAAAGACAAACACACTGTCCCGCTCCAAACACGTTCAACATTCACGCCGCAAACCATCGGGAGTGTCTCAATGCGCGTCGTCATAAAATCGGGACTCTTCAGAGTGAGTGCAGGTTTTTCCGACTGTGGAAAAAGGATCTACACATGCATCGTGTGGTAAACGACATTCGTACGATGATGACGAGTGCCAGAAATTGCAAGTGCCAGTAAGCGACCGCACACCGACCGCAACGCTGTCATCACCATCGGGTGGCGTTTTCCCTCGTAATGAAAAGGACACCCCGAGCTGAGCGAAAGAAATGCTCAAGAACCTTCCGAATGTCACACGGCAGAGGCGTTTTCCGGTCGGTGCGCTCGTTTACTCGGGGCGTGTTTTGTGGTTGAGCTAAATTTTCCACTGCATCCTGCGGCCATCTGGGAAAAGGCCGCCACGACTCACCCCGTTCTACCTCGTCAGGTGGTTCTCGCACGACAGTTTTTATTTGAATGCTTCGCCTTTCAAACGCGCCTCGGAAAAGAACCCTACAAACGACCTAAATAATCATCAGCTGTGCGAAAAGCGGTCGATTTTCCGCTCCACGTAGAACACGGATCCTGCTTGGTGGAAAAACCTCCGGGTGAGCTAGAAACGGATGCATCCGAAGTCAAATCCAAGTTCCCGGGGTGCTTCAAACTGGAAATTGTGATTGTTGCCTAAATGAAGGCCCCCTTGAATGTGCGTTTATGCGAACGAGGCGATGCCTTTCCCAAACGGCCAGACCTGGCTTTCAGAAATGATCGGTTGCACAACGATATGGCTTTCCGTGGAAAGCGATCTGCTTACATGTTTGAACAGCAGCTCATACCCCCGGGAGGAACAGGTCTCTTTCATCAAAAAATTTCCAATCTCACTATGATCATCAGTCGCCTTTCTCTGCAGAGGCTTCAACCGGTGGTGTGTTTGAGGAAGGGCACATTATTCATCGACACCAAAGGCGTGCGGAAATTGAAAATGTTTCACTCATCCACTTGAGCTCGGAAAGGTGAATTTTTCGTTGAACCAGAGGTTAATTTGCAAAATGTTGTGTCAAGAAGGAAATGTAAACGAGCCAAACGTCGGTCTTGTTGAAAAGGTGAAGAGTCTCATTGCGTTACGGTTCGGCTTTAACTCAATAGCATTAATGTTTTAATGAGAAGGGAAATTCGCTTTCCAAACGAGTGCTTATGGAAGTCATTGAAGTGGATGATCTATACCTTTATCTCGTTTTCATTTATCCCGTCCGAATTTGTCTTTTAACTAAAACCAGGCGAATCAAGTGGTACTTCACAATCTGTTGAAACGTTTTCGTATTCGGTTTCGAGCAAATGTTGCATGTTACTTCTAATTTCAACTTTTACCAGATGTTTGGATCATCAAAAACCAATTAGACATGTTTAACATATCCTATTTCTAATCGTCCTACATCTAGAAAAACCCGTTCTCGCATGAAATGAACGAATTACAAACTGACGCTCGCAGAAACAGTTCCATCTTTAAGTCAATTACGCCTTTCAATATTCTAATTCGAGCTCGTTCGGAGCACTCGGAAAATTTTGTTTTGTTTTTTTTAACAACCCCTTGCCGTCGTATGTTTTGTGCCGCAAACCAAAGGGACACAAGCGAACAAATGGTTGCGAAATGTCGGTGGAGGAAAAGCTGACAACAACCCGCTTTTTCTTCACGCCGAACAAAAACAAAT
>KE525272.1:11196-25320 GCA_000441895.2 Anopheles sinensis | reverse complement strand
AGCTAAATTTTTCACTGCATCCTGCGGCCATCTGGGAAAAGGCCGCCACAACTCACCCCTTTCTTCCTCGTCAGGTGGTTCTCGCACGACAGTTTTTATTTGAATGCTTCGCCTTTCAAACGCGCCTCGGAAAAAGAATCCTACAAACGACCTAAATAATCATCAGCTGTACGAAAAGCGGTCGATTTTCCGCTCCACGTAGAACACGGATCCTGCTTGGTGGAAAAACCCCCGGGTGAGCTAGAAACGGATGCATCCGCAGTCAAATCCAAGTTCCCGGGGTGCTTCAAATTGCAAATTGTGATTGTTGGCTAAATGAAGGCCCCCTTGAAAGTGCGTTTATGCGAACGAGGCGATGCCTTTCCCTAACGGCCAGATCTGGCTTTAAAAAATGATCGGTTGCACAACGATGTGGCTTTCCGTGGAAAGCGATATGCTTACATGTTTGAACAGCAGCTCAAACCCCCGGGCGGAACAGACTTGTTTCATCAAAAAATTTCCAATCTCACGATGATCATCAGTCGACTTTCTGTGCAGAGGCTTTAGCTCAGTGACATTCGGTGGTGTGTTTGAGGAAGGGCACATTATTCATCAACACCAGAGGCGTGCGGAAATTGAAAATGTTTCACACATCCACTTGAGCTCGGAAAGGTGAATTTTTCGTTGAACCAGAGGTTAATTTGCAAAATGTTGTGTCAAGAAGGAAATGTAAACGAGCCAAACGTCGGTCTTGTTGAAAAGGTGAAGAGTCTCATTGCGTTACGGTTCGGCTTTAACTGAATAGCATTAATGTTTTTCTTCACTCAAGGGAAATTCGCTTTCCAAACGAGTGCTTATGGAAGTCGTTGAAGTGGATGATCTATACCTTTATCGAGTTTTTATTTTAACTTTTTCGGGTTAACAAAAACCAATTAGACATGTTTAACATATCCTATTTCTAATTGTCGTACATCTAGAAAAACCCGTTCTCGCATGAAATGAACGAATTAGAAAGTGACGCTCACAGATACAGTTCCATCTTTAAGTCAATTACGCTCTTCAATATTCTAATTCGAGCTCGTTCGGAGCACTCGGAAAACTTTTGTTGGTTTTTTTTACAACCCCTTTGCCGTCGTATGTTTTGTGCCGCAAACCAAAGGGACACAAGCGAACAAATGGTTGCGAAATGTCGGTGGAGGAAAAGCTGACAACAACCCGCTTTTTCTTCACGCCGAACAAAAACAAATCCAAAACAATTAGAGAAAAATGTTGACCCCAAAACAGCGCCACCGACGACTCGGGGCTTGCCACTGGCTTCCTTCCGGTTTGTCGGCCAACTATTTTCCTGCCCAATGCAACCAACTTGACTCTCCCCATTTCCCTTGAACCCCCTTTGCTGGATCTATTTGCGAAATGCAGAAGAGGAAAAACGAAACACCCACACACACACACAAAACCCACGAACCGGGCGGAACACGCCAAACCGTAGGGATAACTTTCATAACGACACTTCAGTTTATGAAGCAAAACTTTAGTCTGTCTGTACAACTTGCCGTTCGGTCGCTTTCAGCAGCCGGCAACTAAGAACCGGACCGAACAGAAAGCCAGACTGCAGAGCAACCTCGACAACACGAACCGGTCAGCACCATAGTGTGTGTGTTTTTTATTCTGAAAATTCGCGGCGAAAAGCTGCAAAAAGGGAAACATGGATGGAAAAACACAGTCCGAGTCCGGGTCTTTGGCGTGTTGCGTGAAGCGCTGGCTCAGGGAAAAGCTAAACCAAACGTGCCTCAATGGTCTGTATGGGTGAGTGGGTGTTTTTCCTTTCCACTACGACCGGAGGAACTGTTTTCCCTATATGGCACAGAAGCGTGGCGTTCATCCGGATACAGCGCACTTCATCCTGTGTGGACCGCTAACACAGCTGTGTTCATGTGTGCGTTCGGGAAATTTTCCTCCGGAAACGAAACTACTAGCCAAGCATCTGTTCGAATGGGTCTTCCCCCTCGGGAGGAGGGAAGGTTTTTCCGGCCACCCAACGGCCAGCCTAGGCGAGGAAACGACCAATAAACTTTTATTTATGGCCCTTTACAGAATGTCTGCTTTGCGTTTCCGATTGCATAGGAAATAGGTTTCTTCAGGTTTTTCCTATGTGCATCGCTATCATTCGCCCCCTTTGTGTGCTTCCGCCGTTTCCCTTCCATTTCGCCTCTAGGAAGCGAGGAATTTCCCGGCGAAAGTCAAGTCGGCCGGCGGAAAAGGCAGACGATCGGACTTCCTTTCTCAAAGCGTTGGTTCTGCTTCGATTTTCGATCGCATTTTCAATACACGGTCGTATGGGAAAGAAAGGAAGCGGAATTAGATTGCAAATAGTTTGAGAAATAGATTTGTGGGTACAAATTGAAAGTTAAATAAAAATAAGTAGTTTCATTTTTCTTTTCCTCGACTTCCATATGAAGAAAAGAAGGAATAGAAAAGGAACATTAAAGGCAAAATATCTAGCTGTTCTTCGAACTGCTTTCCTTTGCTAAGCCACTCTGTAACTCAAAATACGCCAAGGATTAGATCTGTGGTATAAGAATATCCCTCGTATTTGCAAGTTTAAAACCACACTCGTTCGAAAAGCTGCACCACAGAGGGTAAGTGGTATTGAGAGCGTAGAGTTTTCCAGCGCCAGCAACGGCACAACCGCATGGTAGGGAAATCATGATGGCTTAAAAGAAGCGCTTAGGAGCTTCCCCGATGCAGTGTCGCATTGGTTCCGAAGGCGAAGGAAGTCAGGAAGACAAGTTTTTTATCCCGATCTCATCCCCATTTGGTGCATGGTGACTTTTCATGTACACAAACGCAAGAAAATGCTTCAAAGCTTTCCCTCGGGGGTAGACATCGGTGCACATAATTGGTATGCGTCCTTGCGGTCTCCTTGTGGGGACCGGGATTGAATTGAACCCGGAGGCGCCGAAGCCGGCTTGCAAGCAGATCGCCTCCGACACTCCAAAAAGGCGAGCAACTGCAGGATGTCCGGGACGACGAGATCGATGAAAATTTAATTTAACTCCAACGATATGGATTGGTGCGGGGGGTGGTGGAGGGCCGAGGAGGAAAAAGTTCACACCGGGACGCAGACCACAACGACTAACTAGCTTTCGGAAGGCCAGAGAGCTCGAATACTTCACATCAGTAAGGCGACACGACAGCACCTCGAAGAACTCCAGTATCTTCCGGTTTCTAGACGGGTGTATGTGTGTGTGTGCTGATTAAAAACCTATGTTTTATTTTATGACTACAACTTATCCTCGTCTTTTCTCGAGATCTAGGAGGAGGAGGAGCACACCGGAGGAAATGTCCCTGCGAAAAACAGAAGAGCGAACGTTTGCAGTGTTTTAAAGGCTAATCTGTCCCATCGTTTCCGTTTTGGCACGTAAGGAGTGTATGGGTGTGTGCGTGTCACAGGATCAGGTCGATTTCCGTTCGGACTTTTAGAACAATTCTTCCCCGTCCACGTGGGTGTCGATTTCCGCAAAGCAAAAGTTAAAGCGAGCGTGCAGGAGAACCCCGACTCCGAAGCGGGGAATAAGTTTTAGCAACAACATTTTGTGGCTTTTCCTTGGCTTTTACGTTAGCCTGGGCGTGATTTTTGAGGGTCTTCCTGCCTTGAGGGAGCGACCGAGTGGTCGAGGTCAAAGTTTTCCCATAATTTTCAAGAAATACGTCTCCGGGCAGGAAAAGATTATAACTCGAAACGGAGCAGGATCAAGATCGTAAGCCCGACGGGGAAGTCCGGTTTGTAGGAAGATTCATCTTGCTCGAATCCAACCATGGGTGACGACTTTGGTTTCGTTTGGTATCCTGCGTGTGACCAAACATTTATGTTATGTTCCGTCGGTTTGAAATTTGCACGTTGGAAGCTTTTTCGAATTTAAAGAAACGTGCCCAGTTTTAATATAATCCGGTTGAGATATTGTAAAATACATTAAAATAATCATTCGTTTCCTAACATGCAGGGATCCGGCTGAAGAATGATGTCAACCCGTTCACAAGCTAAATTATTTTCCATCGAAAAGAAAAAAACGGAAAGCACCAAACGTATTTGTCAGTGCATTACATTATTACCATTCGTTTTCGTTTTACTTCCGGTCCGATGCAATTGAATTCGGGTGCGAAAGATTTATGGAACCGCCGCGAACTGCGGCAAACATTTGTTTTGGGAGTGCGCGAGAGGCCAAAACCCTAAAAAACATGCGAAACACAATAATGCACCACTGGAAGGCCGAATGGGAATCGTGGAGTTGTGAAACGGGCCGTCGGAAATGTTTCACTGCCGTCAACGATTTATTCTTCCGCAGTTGTGCAAATAAAAAAGCACGTGTGACTGTATGGTGCAGAGAAAAAAAACCTTTAATATTTTTCCTCCGAAACAATAAAGAGAAAAAGTGTTTTTGTTATACTGAAATTATCAGGATATTTTTTTTAAATGATGACAAATTTACTCCTTTAACTTTGCATTGTAACTTATATGTTCTGGAATTGAATATGAATTACCCATTGAAATTGTACCGGTAGGAGTCATTTAAATGGTTTTGATTAATATAATTTATACTTTAACAATAATTTTGTCATTCAATTTTATTATTTTCCATTGGATTTCAACTGATAACGAAGAACAAACACGCGTTGATAAATTGAAGGAATAAAAAGGCAACTTACCACTCGGAAGCTTTTCAACAAACAATGTTCCAACCGAAACAGTAGGCCGTGGGGTGGATTTGTAGTAGTATTGGTGATGGAAAGCTTCGCCCTTTGCCTGCACAAACAACACCCTTTCTGGTCCTTCCGCCGTTGTGAAGTGAGGTGCAAATGATGATATTTCCGTGGAGCGATTGCAAGCGATTCAATTTACCGGATTTTGGCAGCAGCATCCGGAAAACCACATCACCGGAAAGCCTCCCCTTTCTTCCCGCCTTCAGAGGACATCAGGCGTACCCCCGGAGCGCAACCCCCGTACGCCAGTCGAGCGTCACGTAATGGTTTGTGATTTATTCAAAAGTTCGTTAATTGAAGTTTGTTTATTATTGATGGGGCTTATTAAATTTGTAACGGTTGCACAAGTTTTTCCCATGCCTTCCCCAGCCATCTGGCGGGGGAGGGAATTGGGTGGTGTTAGATCGGTCGGTGGGATTTTTAATGGCCTCGGTTCATCGTCCCATGATGCGAACGCCAATCGGCATCCGATGCGGAGCGAAATGGTAGAGTAAATGGTGGGCTTCCAGCTCCACTGAGAGTCACTTTTGTCAAGCCGTAGGTCCGTATAATTAATGAGCGTACTCATCGATCCACCCCAAAACACACCCTTCACGTTCGATGAAAAGCCGGAGGCGAGGTCGATCTAATGAGCGCATCAAAAAGCCAACAAATCACCGGTGGTAGTTGTTTGCTTTTCTGCGTGCGACTAGCGTTGCTAGCACTTTGTAACCAGTTTTTGTCCATCTCGAGCGGAGCACTATTGTTTGCGATGTAATTTGTGCGTAATTATTTGAGGTGAGTCTAAACTGAATTGACTCCTCATTTAAGGGAAAACAGTGTATGGCACATTAACCTGTTTCTAAATTATGTCGCCGAATGTTTTAAGCGCTTGTGGCAAAACAACTTCTTGAGTTCGAAGAATCTCTATGTAATAAAAATAAAACGATTAAGCAGTTTAAAACTAAACAATAGGAACATTGTTTATTTATACATCAGGCTTCTATAACATAACTGGCATAAATTTTACTTACTTGCTCATTGCATACATTGCTCATTTTGTCATCAATTACTGTCATTAATACTGTACAAAATACCTTGCAGCATTGCGATTTTAATGTAGGTATATTTCGGTCTTAGTTGAGTTATATTACACTGGATTGTTTTTCTGTTTTAGTATGACTTTACGCTGGCAATCACCCCTTTTCGCCAGCGTGGGAAAGAAGCAGCACCCTCTAGCGATCTCGATCGGTTTCTATAGTCTCGTACAAAATATATATATACTATATATACTTCTATTTATATATTCTTCATATTCGTTTTCCTTAGTTTTTCCTTAGTCGCATTCGTTTCTATTTATCTTTTGCATTTATGGTTACAATTACAAGCTAGATTTGTGTGTATTGTTTTCGCGTCAGCTTCGATTGCGTTTGCCTTCATTGCCAATTGCTTCTAAATGGTTCGCTCAAAGGTGACTGGAATTTTTAGCTGTGGATTGTTGTTTTACATGTCTTTTTTTAAATTGTTTTCTTTTTACTCGAACCATGTGCAAATGCTTGCAACGTGTGGAATAGAAAGATGGGGAAATTTTGTTTTTGCAAACAAGGAGCTTATCACAAAGACTCGTTGTAAAAAGTAGGGAATGTTGATAGAGCAAGATAGTTTGGAGCGGTGGTATTTGTACAAGAAAGAATGAGGGAGGAAAGAATAGACCGAATGTAATTAGCGTTTACCAACATTATATCGCGCAAACAGGCAGTGTGTCTTCCTCTTCCGGTTGACTCATTTGATTAAGGTACGTCAAACAGTTTACGATGTGAGGAAGTGGGTAAAGAAACGTTCAAAATTGGCAGAAAATAAAACCCGACTGACCAGCGTGGCGGAAAATCGCTCAAACTCCGACAAGCGGTCACGAAGGAGTAGGTTGAGCCATTAAGTTCATCGCCGTAACGAGGGTCGTGGGTGGACTAAAATGGAACCGCTTAAGTGGTCGGCCTGGGCGAAACGGCAAGGGTGTGTGTGTTTGGATCTCCCCGGAGCGTCCCGGCTCCTGCTTCAGGGCTTCGTGGCGTAATTACACTTTGGGACACTAACGCCCACCCAACCCATCCTCCCGACGTGCAACTCACTAATGGGCCAGCACGGCACGGCATCCTTGTCGGGCGTGTTTGATTGACTTACGAGAGACTCGGTAACTTAACGGTTTCCTAGCTCCGGAAGCTTCCAAACCCGGCAGCTCGTGTTTGTAGCGAGTGCAAGTTACGTTACATTAGGGGAAAATTTCCCGAGAGAAAGAAAGAGACAGGTGAAGACAGAGAGTTGGGAAAACGTCTACCGTGTGGAGGAAACATGAAAAATTACTTACTTCAACTTTGACGCAAAATAAACAGTCGGCAGTACATCTTCCGACGGCGCTCGCGGGGCTTGAGACCTCGGGGTCGGAAAAAGGGGTCGCATTACGCACACAATTTTCCGGAAAGCACACTACTCCACCTCATACTGGAGCCATATTTTCCCGGCCCTTGGCCCCCGAGGGGGGTCGGTTCGTATCAACTTCCAGGTGGTTTACGTTTTCGGGAATGAGGGATGAGCTTCTTTTGTTTCCATGGCAAGGTTTAATTAGTTTCCCTTTACTTTACCAAGCGCGCTTCCTGTCAGTTCTTGTCGGGCCCGGTTCGATGTGTATTGTTTGCTTGCTGGATTTAGTTTTAATTAGTTTTTTCTTTAACCTCGATAACAATCACACTACAGTTGGGGATCTCGATACTCTATTTTAAATAACCTCCCTTATTTTTCTGTTTTTTTTTCTCTGTATTGTTCGTCTAATCAACTCCCACTGCACTGTTGTCTAGTTTAATGCTGTTTTGCGTATCTTTTTCTTGCTTTGAAGTACATCTAGATTTGCGTCGTACACTTTCCGTCGCTTACGTTTTACAGAAGGAAGTATCAGAGGAAAGCTAAGGCCACGTATTATGTTGACGTTTTTCTTTTTGTTTAATCTTTTATAGTTCTTCTTCTATTGTTCCGAACATTCCCCGAACATCTGCTCATAGATCGCGGGGGGGCTTTTTATTGTTTTGTCTTTGATTCTGTACATGTTGCTAGCACTACTGCTACTACCACTACTTCTACCACTTTTTGTTTTTCTGCCCAATAATCCAGAGAAGGAAACGGTGGATGTCTGACTCGAGAACACTGTTTTGCTTTCGGTCGTTTTTTCAACGCTATTTTAATTTTTTATTTCGTTTCTAAACGTTCGTCGTCGTGTTAGGCTTATGCAAATAGTTCGCTCCACAGTGGAATTTCTATGATTGCTAATTTGAGTCTTTTTATTCTATACACCCCATCCACTGAGAGTTGATGGCACTGAGACTTAATGCTGGGTTGGCAAGAAAAAAAGGGTGGAAATCAACATACAACGTTTCAATTTATATCATAAACAAAGAAATACTCGAATTGATTGGTTTTGTATTTAAAAAATTTGCCTATATAAAAATGTGAAAATACTAAAAAGTGCTACAAATTGGCTAAGAGGGAAATAAGACTGTAAGTCTAGGTTGTAATACAATCGATTCACAGGAAAAATAGGGCAACTTATTTGAAGTGGAGTGTTTCAATATATTTAAAATAAACTTCATCTTTTCATCAAATACTTTACAATGCTTTACTTTTTATCCCTTTTTTACTCTACGGTTTTTTTAAATGATCTTTTTCGTGTTTCTACCAGTAATGGGATTCACTTTCGTTCTCTTTTACATACGGCTCCACCTGCCCGGCGTGTTCCCATTACTGTTTATTATTTATTGTTATATATAGCATTTCCTACGCCCAGAGCGCAGAGTGCCCGATGGCGCAGGTTTATCTGTACAGCGAAGTTCCCACACCTATGCAACCTACCGACACAAAACGGATGTCGAACCGAGCAGAATAAATAAGCAGACGAATGAAAGGCAGGCGAAGTGCAAAGCCACCAGGGAAGAGCATCAAGGTACAACAAAACACGAATTTTAGATGCAAGAAAACATACTTCATGTTTTTCTTTTTACCAGAGCAAGCACAGAATCGCGGAGATGTGCGACAAGCGGAGACGAACATGTATTTACAGATGCGAAAATTACTCGCCTGATTTTCACCCGCCTGCAAACGAACAAGGAACGTTTTTCTCTGCCAGCTCGCTTCTTTCTATTGCGTTCGCTATCTTTTATTAGCCCAATGCTTCGCTTGCGCCCGAAACGACGGCAGGGAGGCGGAAGTGGAAAATACAACGTGGAAACTAACGGCACCCGGGGAAAACGAGAAACGGGAACCAATGGCACCGCAAATAACCAGGTACACATCACTCGAAATGGAATGGAAGTCGGTGTCTTCTCGTGGAGTGTTTTGTGGACACAGCAGAAGCAGCAGCAGCAGCACGAAGGCAAGCAGACACAGGACAAACAACCACTTCCGGCAGGAACCGGGAACCAAGAGTGTCTACGGATCTTGGAGCAAATGACACTGGGAGGGGAAACACCAAAAAACAAGGGACGGAAAAACAAGAACGTCCCGGAAATGAACTTACTACAGAAGCCCGAGAAGCCCCGAACCTCGGGTGAAGATCGCACTGGTGGTTGGCTTCCGACTTCAGCCGATGCTGCTGCTTCTGCTGCTGCATAAACAAATTATGTATTCAAACAAAGCTCCCGGCGGGCTAAATGTGGCAGCACGATGACATTGGCGAAAGGATGCCAAGCTTTTTTCGGGGCTGGCATGCTTCCAGCAAAAGAGAAAGAGAATTCCCTGCCCCAAGCGGTTGGCGCTTGATTTCCACCTTTTTTCGGTGTGTGTGTGTGTGCCGGTTTGTTTCTTTGTCCGGGTTAAGGGCTCGGTAAGTACAACGTCTTCCCGACAAAACAGCACGGCGGCGCCACGATGGCCGACTTTTCCGCACGCATGGACACATTTTCCGCGCAACCCCTCCCCTTCCGCTCCGGTGTCAAGTGGCATCAGGAAGAATAACGAGAAAAAAAGGAAAATCACTTTCCCCGGTGGTTAGTTGGTTTTCCTTTTCGTTTTTGGTTGACTCCATTTGGAGCTACCGTTTCCGGTTGGTATTTTTTTCGGCATCCGATTTCCTCCTTTGTGCTCGCTGACAACGGGGTAACGGGACCTCTTTCTAGTTGACAAAGAATGAATATTATTGTATGCAGCTACCTCTCATAACCAGGCCAGACTCTCGGCAGGTTGCCAATTTAATTTCGGTCAACGAAATGGGTTTCACTGAGCTTGTTTTGGTTTATCTCCAAAATTCGTGGACGTAAAAAAGGAAAAGGATTCTATTGATATTATTCTTTTATGAAAAATAGGATATCAAAATGAATAACAAAAGATCGTGCAGTTTAATAAGACATAAGCACGCACAAACCTTGGCGAAAGTTTTCTACTGTTGGCATACTTAAACTCATGATTACAATTGCATAACACGAGCAGAACCTTTTAGTTTTGTCCAAGGACGGGTTCAAGTAGGAAAAATGCTTTTAAAATTTCATTCCACCCTTTTCCCGGTTTCGTTTCCCATGATTTATGCTATTTTGTGTCGCATTCAAATGCATGATGAGTTTCTTCCACTTGTCGCTCAGTTTGTCACAAGACTAATGGCATCCAACGGAAAAAACAAACATCGGTGGTCTGGAAAAACAACCTGGAGCACTGGAAACCAAATATAACACGTTGAAGTGGTCGGAAAAACAAGTGCCAAGGAAAAGGAAAGGTAATTTATGAATACTAAAATTGTTTTCACGCGAGGGGAACGGAGGTTAAACCTGCGCGGGCGAAAGGGTCATGTTGAAAGCTCGAGAGAACAGAGGTAAACGAAACAAATCAACATTTTTATGAAATTCAAATTGAATAGCTAACGGCTTCCAGTGGTTGGACATTCGTCGAGGGGACACTCCAGAAAAAGCAACCAAATCCGGTTCGGGATTTCTGTGTTTTTCGCAAACCTTTTCTTCCGAGTTGTAAATAACAGGAAGAAACCCTAGGCGAGGCGTACTTCGGTGCTGGTCGGTTGAAGTGCAATGAAATGCTAAAAGTTTCCAATTCCAGCACGACGCGAAGCTGTGGAGGAAAAAATGCTTTATGCTTCTGCCCTCATCCGGATGTTTCGCAAAGGAACAATTGGATGGTTTCCGAACCGAACTCGAAAGCGAGAGTGAGAAAGAGAGAGGAAGAAATGTAACAAAAAAATCCGAACAATCCGCCCCACAAATATCAATGGCCGTAAACCGTGCACTGGTGTGCCGTTTGCTTTAAGAGTCCGTTGAGATTTCCTTTTCCTTTGTTCGTTCAATTTTTGCACTCACATCCACCGGCGTTCGTTTCGAAAACGCACCAGAAATGAAGAAAAAAAGTGAGTGTAAAACACTGGGCGTCTCCACCGTGCGTTCGTTTCATTGCTTTTTTTTCTCCCAGTTCGGGGCCAATCTTGCGCGTACCATCGCACCTTTCACCGCACGACACAGACGAAACAATTAAGGAAAATAATATTGCCGGCGCGAACCGCCGGAGAGCGATGGAGATTAGAGCAGGTAGATAAAAGGTAAAACCATTTCCCTTTCTTTAGACGCGCGCGGGAATGATGAAAGAAAAACGAAACGAAGGAATAGGGGAAGAGGAGGCTTGGGGGGGGTTTTGAAATAATTCCATCGGTGGCGAAGCTAATGCCCTAGAACTCGCTCCCTCCCGGTCCATTCCAGGTGGGAAAAGCTTTAAGCAGCACCACCGGAGAAGAGGATGTTGAAAGTAACGGTTTGTCGGAAGTAAAAAACGGGAAAATCTCACTCCCTCCCCCCACCCATTAGGAATGTAGTCAACCTGAACGGGCACCAACCAACTCGAACGTCAAAGAAGTACGAAAAACCTCCCTCGCTTTCGAGTTCTTTATGGGTTTCTTTATGGTTCCGTCCATTCCATTTCGTTTGAGTGTTTTAATGTTGTTGTTTTTGTACCTTCTTTTCTTGTGCTCCTCGGGCTTCCTTTCATGTGGCAAGTCTTCCCCCGCTAACCGAAGGTGCTAGGTAGGTTTTCCCCCTGCTTTCTTCTTGCCCCTCGGTGCGGTATTTCTACCTTTGTAGTTCCGCTTCGGTTCGATTTACCTTTAGCGTTCGAAGGAGCGCCGTTCCGGACTTTATCCTATTTGTGCTGTTCGCTTAGGAGCGGCTCGCAGCCGAAACACTTTCAACTCCCGGGTCAAGTTTCCACTTGCTCATCGCTTGACACCTCTCAAATCCGGTCGGCGGGCGGGTGCATAATTAGTTGTGAAACAGGGACAATGTAAAAAGTGCGTTCCTCGGTGCGAAAAAGCCGAACACGGCGTCCGGCGTCCAACTCATTAAACCTATTTGTGCTATAAAATAATTTCATTAAACGGCAAGTGACTCTCGAGCCGGGCGCCTGCAGTAAACGACGCCGCCACCGACGACGATGTGATTCGATGTGTCCTCCTCTCCGATACCGTCGGTGTTGTTGCCGTTCGTGAAGTGAAATTAAATTTACCGATTGTTTTGGACTCACCGTCGACGGGAAAGCGGCGGGACGTTGGTAGTGATTTGTGTTTCACGCTCCACCGGTTCCCGGCCGCATCGACGTTCTCGACCGGAGGCTGCATTCGACGGTGGGCTGTAAGGGCGACACTGCTACTGCTTTTTCCAATGGTTGATGGTGGTGTGGAGAACAGGATGGCGGAGCTGAACTGGGCCTCACTGGTCCACAGAGCACCGGCCATCGGCGATAGCATCGTCGAGAGGAGTAGCATTTCCAGCAGACTGGTCGTGTAGCTGTAGGCCGTTGGTTGGTGATGGTTCTGTTGCATCCGATGGTCCCGATATTGGTGGCGATTATCGTAATCGATCGTCGTGGCTAGTTGTGTTGGCGGTGGTGGTGGTGTTGGTGGCAGGGCAGACAGCGTCCTCGGGTGGCCCATTTTCGGTCATTCGTCCCACAGACACTGCTGCTTCTCGCGGACGTAGTACGAGTACTGGTGGCACTTGCGGCACGTCTTGATCCCGCACCGGTAGCTTCCGCCGGCGGCCCCATTCTGCAGCGCACTCTCCGGCCGCCCCTTGCAGTACTTCAGCCCGCACGGATACCAACCGATGCAGAGCTCGAGCGTGCAGATGCACGGCGCCCAGATGGCGCTCACGTCGCTGCAGCGCGACGGCTCCGTGACGGTGTTGGCGGACGGGAACAGCTTCACCGCGGACTCCAGGATCGAAATCGATGAACCTACCCATCGGGGGAGGGAGAAAGAGGATGGAAAACACTGGTGTAGTAATTGAAAATGGAACGGACAATCGGTGGCGGGTTGCTTCCTCGTGCGGGAGCAAACTGACAGGGTGTTGTTACCACCTCGAAATTGATCCCCTCTAGGGCTGGTCTGCAATAGTCCTCACAACACACATACACACACACACACACACCATCCGGCACAACCAGCACAATGTAACGCTCTCCAGCAGGGGGAAATTATCTACGAAACATTCCACCATTGGACCTGCGATCCGCGCGCTTCCTAATTGAACGACTGCGGAAATCCCTCCCGGCGCCACGGTTGATTGCGCACGGAACTACGATGCAGAAGACACTCGAAGATGCCTCTCGCCATCCGTCCGGTGCGGGTTTAATCAGTATCCATCTTCATTAAACCGTTGGCCGTGCTCTGCGGGAAGAGGTGAAGTGAAGAGAACTCGAAAGGACACTTCATTTCCAACCTGTCCTGGACCGTGGACCAAACTTGTTGAGTGAGTGATTGTTAGTGGAATGTTGTATAAAATTACTTGTGAGGAATGTGGAAACTAATCTCATTTAAAGAAAATAAATGATAGCATCTTTCAACCATCTCAGTTGCAAGGTACTAAAGCTTTCATCCCTGATTTAGCTTAAATTGAACTCTAACGCATTAAAATATAATGAAACTTTATCAGCTAAGCTTGAAAACTTTTCACAAAACGCAACATAGCAGCAAAACAGTCGATTTTTACAAGAATTCCAAAAATTGCAATACAATAATTATTCAACGCGCGATGCTAAGCAGAGTTACGCTAATGAAACGTTCAACATTGAGAGTGCTGGGTTTGAAGATCATAATACACATTTTGATAGTTAATGATAGTTGAAACTACCCACCGTTGAAATTCGTCTAACTTGTAGGGAACGTAGCTTTAAATATAACGGTTTTGCTTAGTTTCTCTAGATATTTTGTGAGCTTCAGTTTCTGGTTAGTAATCGAATCCGTTGCAGACATCCTCGGTAGAAATGTATAAGCTGCTAATAGGCGGAACGCAAACATACGGGAAAGGGAGTTCTCCAAACTAAGTGCGCCTGACGCCGACCAGGAACCCGAGACTAAGAGGCCCGAAAATGGCTTCA
>KE525272.1:0-10234 GCA_000441895.2 Anopheles sinensis | reverse complement strand
ATACGGGAAAGGGAGTTCTCCAAACTAAGTGCGCCTGACGCCGACCAGGAACCCGAGACTAAGAGGCCCGAAAATGGCTTCATTAAATTCGCCTCCAAGATGTGGCAGCCGGCGCTCGGCGCGAAACTCAATACCTAGCCCGGGAAAGTGAGGCTTACATCTCATTATGCACCTCTTGGCCCAGTGTGCGTAACCGTCGTTGGACATCACTCAATCGATCGCGACGCGGTTGTTTTCGGCCCTGGGATTAGTCTTGTACATGCGAGAACCTGCCGGGGACTTGGGTCGGGCGTCGACGGGCAGCTGTCAGTTTCTCAGCGCTGAATTATTTATGTCAGTCTGCGAGGTTTCTTGCGAGGTTTGGGAGCGACACCAGTCTGTACATGGATTTCCCTGCTTTAGCGCCAACTTCGGCCGTGGAGGAGCGCCATTGTATAAATCTCCATTACGTGCGACCCAATGGCCGAGGTTCATGGTGTATGTGTCTGTGTGTGCGTGCGTGGGACGATTTTCCATGGTTGATTCCCGTCGAGCACGAACGCCCGGGGCCAGTAATGGGTTTGCCGGCGCAACCGTGTGAAGAAACCGAGCTTGACCCGCCATTTTCGAGCTAATCAATTATGGAACCGGGATTAGAAATCGATAGCGGAACCATTTCCCACGCGGTGCCCATTAACGACCCGAGGTTTTCCCGGACGGCGGGAGAAAGTAATGTCCTGCCCTGCTTGAAAAGCTACTGGGTGTTTCGGGTTAGGTCCCTCTGGGTGTGCCTTGTGAGCATTCCACGTTGTTCACGTCGTCCGGCATCCTGATGTACGTCAATCTTTCGGTCGAAGACCCGTTCGAACGATGAACGTAAACCATTTAATGGGTTTCGACGTGGAAGGGTAAATAATGGACCGGGTTTTCCTCATTTCAAATGTTGGTTTTTAAAGGGCAGTGTTTTAAACATTTGGCTACATTTAAACCTCTTGATACAAAGAATTAGTACAGGGGGATAGAATTTCAGAAAAGTCGAAAGACGACCTCTTTATAAAAGACCTTTTATAGTAAACCTCAAAAATAAATACAAACTTCCTCCAACACGTTAAACGTAAACATACCAAGAACTGACTGAGCCTTTTCCCTGTTGAAATGGTAAACTCTTTTTTTCTCCCCACCAGGTGGGGGTATGTGAAAAATGCAATCAATCATGCCTGATGAGCTGTCATTATGATTTATTGTAGACAAATTTACACGGCACACATTTTTTCCCACCGTAGTGACGGGATGTTTTTCACCACGGCGGAGAAAAAAAAACCTTCAACCAAATAATAAAGATGGAAAAACTCCAATCTCCATGAGAATGGCAGGAATTCATCCTCTTCTTGCCGTGAGCAACAATTGTCAATCAGCAGTGAACGAGCAATTTCTCGCTAGCGCCCCGCGGAAACGAAAGATCACTCGCACCGGAACCGGTTCATTTTCGTCCCGAATCGAAATTGTGCTCCTTCCACATATTTGCTCCTGAGGAGTTCGTAAATTGTGTTTAGGATTTTCCTTTCCCATTCCCGTCGAGATTAGATTGGAAAGAAAAACATGAAACCAAGGTATGGCGGAACCGGAAGAGGTACCTAAGGCGATATGTATGTTCGACCGGCGCTTGGCAAGGGGATTGCTTCATCATTCAGGGGCGTTGCTAACACGTGTGTGTATGTAGCAGAGAAGAAAAACACGGAAAAGCGATGACGATTGACATTTGGTGCTGCAGTAGAAAACCGGGGCACGAACGTACTAATTCGATATCAGTTTTATTATTTTCTCCATTCGAGTGGAGCTTCTCCGCCGCCGGAAGGCGTCGGGATGCTTAGTTTGTGTGAGCATAATCTGTGTGTCGGTAGGGATGCTTCCGACGGTCCGGTCGTTTGGTATTTTGCCCAGACTAGCCCATCCAGAGGAATACATAAAATCATTTTCCCACTCTTTCCCCATTTCGGTAAAAGGAGAAGAAGGTTAAAACTTAATGCAGAGTAGGGAACAGATCGACAGCAGCAGCAAACGGAGAAGAAACTGTGAAATAAAAGTTATTTGGTTCGTTCGCCTGCGGCCTGCGGAAGGCGACAAGAAGCAGCAGCACCGAGCGAACCGAAACCACTCCCGGAGGCGCCGGATCGAAGCAGAATCCTTTCTTTAAATACCGACAAAATGGGACGGAAGAAATAAAAAGCGGACGTACAGCGGTGCGGGACACAAATGTATGCTTCGTGAGTCAACAGGAAATTGCACACGAGCTTCAAAAACCACTGCTGACAGGGGATGAGGGGCGTTAAAGGAGGATGCGACAGAAGGGGGAAGCAATAGAGAAAGAGCAAGCGTCCGGACAACGGCAATAAAAGGACGATACATGGAATCAATAAATTTCATAAACTGTGGGCATAAAATAAATAAATTATTACCTTTTAAATTCGGTTTTTCGATCAAGGGGGTGAAGGCTGGGTGCGAGGTTAGGGGGGTTGGGATAGGTTTGGCCTCGTACCCTCCTTCCTTGCGATCGATGGAACGAACGTTCGATCAATAGGAGGGAAGCATTAATGATGCCGCATGCGTTCGTTTGTTCTCCGGGAAAATTGTGTGAGTGTATGTGTGCGGATTTGGAGAGATCTAACGGTTTTCCGAGGCGCGTGCTTTGATGTTTCGTTGCCGTGGCACAAAACCGAGCCACGCCGAGCAGACTAAAGCCCGGCAGCAACGGAAGTGTTTCGCAAACGAGCTTCACTTCGGCTAGAAATGGCGCAAAGGATTATTCGTGTTTGGTTTTGAACAACAGTGCGTTTTCCACAATGATCGTGGGTTTATATTCCCAACATAAATGTAATTTATTTCTATGTTTAAACACGAAGCTACAACAGATTTCATGCGTAATATTGTGGAATCAAATTCTGTTTATTTACGTCACAAATCAACACATTCATTTTTCCAATGGAATTACCGGTTTTAGTGAAAATACAACTAAATTGAACGAAACATAAATAGAACAACTATATTTGACCGAACAATTCGATATCGCCATCCCACAGTGCCGGCGTGAAATATACTTTCCCGGAAAAAGCACACTGGAAACTCTCATAAAATATGATAAACGGAAATTCGAAATGTATCCCCAGCATTGAGTCGTTGCGGACGCCAGACTGCAGACTGGCACAGACCAAAATTCTGCCCCGGCGGCAGCAAAGGACCGTACGTCACAGTCAAACGGACACGTCCATTCACGGTGAGATTGTTATTTTTTTAAACTTACTTCCAGACTCAATATCCGATCTGAGTTTGCCGTGAGAGAGGGAGAGTGAAGTGCGGTATGGTAGAAGCAGAATGGCGCCACTGGATTCACCGGATTATGCCAATGAAATGTCGAACCCGGGTTCGAGAGGATAGATTTCGAGAAAATCGGTCCAAAAATAAATGCACCACACCATCGGGTTCGAAATTGTTTTGCATTGGTTTGCTCGAATTTGAGAGCTTATCGTTAAGCTAATCCATCGCGCAATTACATTCATCCTCATTTCGGGAGATTTGCAATTTAGTTTTGGAAAGTTTCAACATTGATGGAGATAGAAATAAAATAAAATAAAATATTCAAGTGACGATACGACGATTTTCTGAGCAACAAACGTCGGTGCATCCTTTGTGTGCAACATGGTAAGCAATCGAACAAACTACAAAGGTGCACGATAAAAAATGCATAAGGAACAAAATCCCCCCTCCGGCATGTCGTATTCACTTAGCATGAATGTTAAACTTTTCCCGGAAAGGAGAGACAATAAAGATGTCCCTTACCCGTCCGTGACGTCGATTGCTCGGAGTCGTTGCTCGGAGATGATGTAGTCTGAAGAATTTATGGACTTTTCCCCATGACTGCCCGTTCAAACAGTGCACAAGCATCTGTTCCCCCAGCAACGGAGAACGGAATGCCAATAATCCTTCTACCCGGGTTGCAACGTGATAAGCACCGGGAATTACGAGTATCCCGCCCGGATCGTTGCCGTATGCAACCGGTGTTGGAGATGGTTCGGGCAGAGAAACGCTGTTTGAATACAGACAACATGACAAAACCGGTGGAAACGGCTGGGGAACAACGAACCGAGACGGTGAAAGTCATGGTAGCGCCACGGGCGTTGAACGATTTGGTTCGATGTATTTTTATGTGGAAGTACAATAAAACATTAAATGCACCATGCAGGCAAACATACTGTTCCGCCAATTTATTTTCGAACAATGTGTAAACAAGTGCAACAGATGATTAAACAATGTGATTGATTTGATGACATCAAAGGAATTAAAATGAGAATGCCAATAACTGATGGCAATTCGAGTTATAAGAGATGCTAGGGAAATTCGAATAATAAAAAATGTTCAAAGGCAATAATGAGTGAAAGTGTGAAGCGACGAATAATAATGCTAATTTGAGAGTGTTCGATAAAATTAAAATCAAATAAAAATAACATGTATTGCGTAAGTGTGAAGAAGTATACAAACGGTATTAATTTGATAACATTAAAATACATCTGAACAGTTTAACGAAAAAAAAAATAACTATAGCAAATCGATGTCGAGCCTTGTGGAAAAAGTGTAGCGCAAAGCGGAACCACCAAAAGGATTATTTATAAACTGGCTCCAAAGGAAAACGGACTTACAGCAAGGACGCTGTCGTGCTTCCCGAATAGTCCCAAGAACATCTTAAGCTTTCGCTTCGCAGCACCATTTTCTTCGACAACCAACCCATTACGGCTTCGGGACGGGTTTGTTAAGGACCCTTTCGCACTCGAATGGAGGCAAATTTGCAAAATAAGCACACTTTCTCCTCCTTGCGGTCGTAGATAATTCACTGACCGAGCGACCACTTCGGGCCCGGTTCGCTCCGGTAATTACCTTCGGGTGAAGAAGGGTCAACCGAGGCGTAAAGTCGGTCCACTCTCATTCTCGGGGCTTTTCTGCTACTTTTCCAGGGCTGCGGGAAGATCTCCCGAGCTGACCGACTGCCGGATCGGATCGTCTGGTAATGACAAAATAAATGCTAGACAAACCCCAAATCTTGTCGCATGAAAAGCGGGAATGGGGAGGCAAACGGAGCGAAGGTGAGTGCAGAGTGCAGTGGAATGGCAAAAGGAAAATAAAAACTTTCCCTAAATCAACTTAACCCGAACCGTGCAAGGGAAAAAGGCACCCGCCGGAGCTGATCTTTCGAGCGGAAAGCTCGTACAAATGGGGAAAACTGCCGTCCGAAACCCGGAACGGAGCGGATTGTCGGAGTGAGTGGTTGTAAATCGTTGTAAAAAGGGGTTATCCACGTAGAAGGATAATAGCGTTTTTCCGAGCCGGACCACCACCGGCGGCGGCACGTTTCGGTGCGGTGCTGATTTTGGTTTTTACTTCGTTTTATTTCCACTCCCCAGCTTCGCTATTTTGTTGTTTTTCTCCAACCCCAACCGGCGACTGTCCTTTCCGGCGCTGGGATGGGGAGTTTTCATTGGGAACTAAATAAAATTCCAATTTAAATATTTCCAGTTTGTGATTTTCATCGGCAAAGGCGAGGACAATCGGGTGCTCCGGATTTTCTATGTACCCTCGGGGGAAATTTGATGGCGCGCTCAATATCTCTATCTCCAGCTCGACAATAGTTGTATCGATTACGAGTTGTGGCGCCGGTGAGTGGTGTTTGAAGGAAAGGAAAGGCACTGAAGGGGTAGCGGTTCAGGAAAACATTCGTTAGGATAACGAGGATATTATTATTGCGAACCGTTTGCTGCCGCCGGGCGTAACGATTTTCCCAACGTGTAACGCTGGTGAAAAGCGAGCTCAAGCGTTGCATTTGTCATCGAATCCGGGCGCTATCGTCAACTCCCTGTGGAGACAACGCGTTGCCAACTATTATCTTAATTATCTTGGCCAGGAAAACAGCCATAATAATCCCACGTCTAGCTCGAGGATTTTCCCCGGTATCGGCTCGAGTTTTTCGCTCATTTAGAATGGGTGATATTGGTGAGCCGATGGAAAATCCTTTCTGTCGCAAAAGCTAAGCCCCAGTTAGACATTGTGCTCGAGGCGGCCGGATACATTTTTTTCATTTTTCTTTTTTGTTCGGACAAAAGTTTAGCATTCCCTTCCTTCCCTTCCCTGCCGCGTGATCTCTTACCTGGCAGTTCGGCCCAAGCCTTCAGGTCGACGTCTCGCACGTACGTCGACTCCTGCGCTTCCGCACAGAGCGGCGCCACGTGACGGGAAATTGGCGTGGCACGGTCCAGCAGAATCCACCCGGTCATCGTGTAGTTTTCCCGCCCTCGGTCCTCCTCCGGCGTCCGGATCGTGCTGGGATTTTTCTGCGGAAGAAACGAACGAGCGAACGAGCCCGGGAGAGTTATGAAACGGAACACAGGGGTTTGAGCTTAAAACAAAACCAGAAACGAGCACGATGGCGAATAAATGAAAACCGAAACGGTGACGGTGGTCCACTGGTCTGCGGAGTGCGGAAGACACGTGACCAGAGAGCTGAAGCAGAATAAATTATATTCAATTGTACCGGAATCCGTTGAAAGTACTCGGTCTCTTTGGATAATGGAATTTTTTATCCCGCTGCAAAAATGTATCCGATTGCTTGCTGAAGTAGCATTCTGGAACTGTTTCGCTTCTTCCTCGTCTCCAGAGAGCATCCATTCGAGGAAAATTAAATTCATAAGCAAGCAAGCGTCCTATTTTGTCAGGAAATGGATTGAATGTTCATCCGGAGGAGAAGGGGGAAAGGGCCGTGGAAACGTAATAAAAACATTAAATTCATCTCAAGCACCGATCAAGAACATCACAAACATATTTCTTCACTCCGCGCTTCAGCGAGATTGTTTGCCTTCTCACGGCAAGGAAGGTTAGTTAATAGAATAGGAAAGATATTACACGTTTCATTTCAACTTATCAACTTTCTTGACGTAGCAAATAAAATTAATTTCAAACTATTTCATCACTAAAGCGACGGATGGAATAAAATATCGGAAAAGCGTACCATAGTCGTAGGCAAAACCAGGAAGGCAAACGTCAGCCAAGCCGAAGCCAGGAAGTTCATTTTGCGTCAGAAACTTTTCTAATAAGTCACACGTTTGCCTTAAACTAAGGAATGTTTCCTTCGTTACTTTAAGGAAGAAAAAACATCGGATGCTCGCCAGAAAGATGATGATGGCAGGAACTTTCTTTTCTCAATGTTTTTCATCGCCTTGGCCAGTTTTGTCTACTCTATTTGTGTCTTCTTCTTTTTCTTTGGCTTGCATCGCCATCGGTTGGCTTTATTGAAGCGTTTGAACGTTGGTTGCACAGACAACACTTTTTTTCGTTCGTTTCCTTCCCGAACGCGGCGAAAGCTTATCCGATGCGAAAGCTGGTCGGGGTGAAGAATTTAATTTAGCCATCGCCAAGCGTTTAACATTCTTACGCCGAGCGCTGAGAGACATTTGCCGAACGTGTGCACATCAAAGATGAGCGAAAAGTTGTTAGGAACGAAGGCAGGCACGAACACAAGCAATTGCCAGATGATTGTAAATTGTTCGTATTCCTTCATATCTGGCGCGAAGGATTTATTGAGAATTTTTATTAAATTTATCTTTTAGTGAAACGGTTTTATTCAAATGGCATGGAACTGGCTGAAAAGCAATAGGGTTATGTCTGCATGGCTTTTCTGAAAAATATTTCAAATCATGAAAGGAGGAAAAGGAAATCTTGTTCCAGAGATGCTTTAAAAACAAATTCAAAGGCTACAAAAAATTACTCATAGTAACCCAATCGGGAAAACTCCACAACGAAAAGCTCAGTTTGGGAATGACGGCTGGCTTCGGTAGGCCACAAATTCAACACACCTGGAAAAATAAACTTTATCGAAACATCTGCCGGCCATAGCGGAAGTGATTGTTAACAGGAAATTACTCTACCCGAGAGGACACGAAGCAAGGATTACTCGCAACAACATCAACGCAAGGCAGGTGGCGTATTCCCCAAACACTGGTTTGGTGGGCTTTCGGTACTTCACTTACACCGTCCGAAAGTTCGCGGACAGAACCAGGTCGTTCCGCCTCGAGGCCTCCACTTCCAAAGCCTTCTGCGCTTTTCACCGCAACCCAACGATCAAACGGTTTTTCGCGATGACACGAGACGACGATGGTGGCACAGCTTTCGAGTACTAGGTTTTTCTCCACGGGCCGAACCGCGGCTTCGAGTTGCCCCACGAGGGAAATTTTCCTGTTTCGGCGGGCTTATCGGTGTGGGTGAGAGGGGGAAGAAAATTGAGTATTCCTTACCTGTCGCAGTTTTGCCATCGCGTCGGCCGTGATAAAATCTCCTTTCTGGAACTTTGTCACGAAGCACATCACCTGATACTGGCTCTGGCCTCGCTCTTCCTCCCCGAGCACGAGCGCTTTCAGCACCTGCACTTCCTGCGGAACGGAAAAGAAGGAGATGGAGCAGAAGACAAAGAAGCGTTAGAAAACTGATAAGCTAGTCCTTGTGGTTGTCGTTTGGAGGAAGAACGGAGGAACGTAAAATGTCCCTTCTCGGCAACGTTCGCGTGCGGAGTCGAGATGGAGGGAGTTTAAAGTTGTTAAACTGTTAAGTTCAGTTAGTCCGTTATCAAGCAATTTAAAGTTTGTTCGACAAGCAGTGCGTTCAATCCTGGAAAATGGTTTATCGAATGACTTTTAAACTCTTACATTCCTTTTCAAAGATGGGATGTTTCCCCCAACAAACGATTTTTGTTTTAGAGAAGAAATATAAAGAACTCAGATAAAAGCTTTCATGTTTCAAACCATTGCTTTGAACTCCGTTCGGGGAAGTCTTAGGCACATACAATGAAATAATCGGATTTACCGATGGAGTGGCAAACAAGTGTGGTCTTTTCATACATTTGAAATAGTCGTCTGATCGAAGGTTGACACTGGTTTCATCCGAATGGCCGGTGAAGGCTGTCCATTCGAGTGAATGACAACGGTTGGACAAAGGCCAACATAAGCACCTTTTAATACCCTCTTCATTTGTGAAGACATTCACAGAAGATCCGAACTAACTATCATCCGAAGTGCGTCACTGGGGAGAATTTATATTATTTTCCATAGAATAAATTTTTGTTCGACTTTGGTAAAGTTCTTTAACGTACAATAAAGACAATGAGTAATTTCAACAGTATTTACGTTAAAAGTTTGTTTAAGCATTCTTTTTCAACCTTTTTCTTAGCGACTGTTTGAAAATGAAAAATGCATTCAACGTGAAATTCGATGCTGACATGAATTCGTAAAACCAGCAAGCTCCACTTTGATCCGTTTCGTTATCGTAATATTTTTCACATTCCTCTTCGAAATGCGTGTGGGAATTTTGGCAAACTTTCGCAGCTGCGTTTGGGGAAAAAAACTTCGCTCAGGTGGAACGTATCCGTTCCGCAAAGGGCGATGTCGTATTTCGTGACCGACGTGTAAAGCGATTCCTTTTTCGAAATGTGCCCGGTCTGCTCCGATGGTCCTACGAAGTCGGGACGTAATTTAATCGGATTTCGATGCTGTCATCATATATCACGCAAAAAGCACGTTTCGAATTCGATACGCATTTGCGGTACCTGCGGCACACCGAGGATGTGTGCGCTACAGTATCAGCGTTTTTCGGACACAAGATAGGAATGTGGTAGGAAGAGTCCCAGAACGAACGAACGGACGCACGGACGGACTTCCGAAACGGCCATTAGTTAACGTCGAGAAGACGATGAAACCCAAAGCGAGCCTCGATCCGACGAGTGGACCACGTTTCATTCGATGCATCCATGAAACACTAGTCGCCGCAAACATTCCCCCGAATGAAGTGGTGCATCCTTCGGTGTCAACAGAAATGACCGTCGGATAAAAAAAAGGAAATAGATATCCCCAGGCGAAAATCGCAACACTCCACCGATCGAAGAGATTGAAGAAAACCGAACGTCCGATGCGAACGGACAGAATTCGTGCCCGCAAGTCATAAAGCTTTTCCAAGCTGGACAAAACGAATGCTCGGGGAACGACGCCCTCGTAGGATTTTTCTTCGTGCGACGAAAAGTGGTGGGACTTTTTTTCCTAATTTTCCTCACCCCCCGGGCAAAGAACTTCACGGAATTTCGGTGAAGTGTTGACACGCTGATGCTACCGTGCGTCCACGTGTGCAGGATTTGAAGTTGAAGGTAAAAGCAACGCTGTGTACCGGTTGACAT
>KE525271.1:9871-25576 GCA_000441895.2 Anopheles sinensis | reverse complement strand
GTAAACATTGTTTTATACAACGAAAATAACACGATTCAAGAACCATACGATATTGGTTTGTGGTTGTGGATTTTTGGAGGAAATTGTCGGAGGGAAATTGTTTGCTTACGGAACCAGTGTGACACGTTCCGCATTTTCCAATGCCTAGAGATTGCTTTCAGTGGTTGATTCAGCAACTTCCTCCTGGTAACTGATCCAACGAAGAATAGGGTGTCTGATCATCGTCTTCTGTTGGAATGTTTTGACACCACGGAAGGCAAAATTAAATTTAGCTGGTTATGCCATCTATTTTTCTCTTGGCTTTAACCAGGTATAAACTAGTTTGGTGCAGTTGTTACGGCATTCCATGGAATTGGGTTTGGTATCTTCTATAATTGTTGGGACCAACTTTTGATTCAAAACAAAAAACGGGAACTGACACGTTTTTTCAACAATGTATCTAACTGAACCTCAAAATAAACTTTGTCTGAAATAGCTCTTGGTTTTCTTTAAATATTTTCAGATTGTACGTAAGCAATCTGGCATTGGTCCAACAAGAAGTTTAGATTTGATTAAACTATTCCATGACCTTTATAAATACCTAAGGATGCATTAATCAGTATTGTTATGTTCAGCAATCCAAGTCTCTTATCCNGGGGGTTTTAAAATTCCCTTCGAGGATAAAGTTAAATGAAATACTGTCACAGAAACAGTAGCTTCCCGGCTTTGACTCCGAACTTTATCACAATCACAAAACGAAAGATTTGATGCAAATGATGCACAATCTGCAGCATAGACTGAAAGTTCAACTTGCGGCAGGGCATTTTCAATCTCGTTTCTCACGACTCAATTGGGGAGTTGAGTTGATGCTATGCCAAGTGTTCCACAAGCAGTGCATGATACGAGTGATCGTATCTTTAGTATCTTTCCGTTCCGGTTAATGAACCCTTTTCGCCATCATCCAACGCCGTGCTGAAATTCCGGATGGAAGTGAGTATCGCTTTAATTAAGAGTTTGCGAACAAGTTTCCCATCGTCGGAAATAGTCGCAATGAGACGTGTTTTAGCCTGGCGACAGAGCCTGACGAAACGAGCCGAGTGGTAATGAGATCAGCTAATTATCTTATTTTGCATTGACGTAGAGTGCTTCGCTTCTCTTCCCAAGGGCCAACTGACCTGCTTTGACTTGTGAAGAGGACCAGGTTTTGGAATGTTGTTCCCCTTCAATATGTTGAATGTTGCTGATAAAAATGATGAATTGCGTTTGTATTTGCACGAAACACATGCACGAAATTGCTCGTGATGGCACGCATGTCAAACGTGCAAAGATGTTTTCCTTATCTCTTATGTAAAGCATACAGCAAACAAACAGGCACGAAACCCTTCGCCAATCGTAAGCAAATGATTGGGTCTTATCACTGGCGCTAAAAGTGATTTCTTCCATTTGGCCTGGTCAAGCATTTACCAAACGAGTTTATCCTTCCTTCTCCATAGGGAAGAGAAAGTATTACAAATTGAGATATAAACTCTGAATTATTGCTACTCTTAATCCGGTGATCTTAATTAATAGTTCAAAACAAAGAATGAGAGGCTTTGATGCGTTTTATCCAAAACACGACGCTTTAATAGCATCGGGCCTTTCCAGTCATAATCATTTGCTCCTCCTACATCGAACAGACACTAAGTCCAATCTACAAATTGGAGACACAAATTTAGACCAGTAACGATTCCTGCCCGCTCATTAGTGGTCAAATCATGATGTGTGACGCTATTAAGATTGGTGATTTGCTTTCATGGAATGGAACAAAGTTGAAATCACCTTCCGCTATAGCCGGTTTTAGCATCAGGATAATATACTTGTTTGCCATAAATTGGAACATTTTTCAGACATAGTTTTTTGTGGGTTGGAAAGACAGTTATCCATAGAAATGGCCACGCGTAGACACACTTGATAGTGAATCTAAAAAAGTGGTTGCATCGGAATACAAGCCTTTCATCTTTTCAAGATTGATCTGATTGGTTGTAATGAACCATGAAAGCTGGTCACGAGTGAAAGAAAAGACGTAACTTAGTTTTGATAACTTTTCCACTCAACCACCACAATCGCATTATGGTCCAATTAAAAAAAGGATTCAATACAGCATCGACGGAACTCGGAAGAAGGCTCAACGGCTCGAAATAATCGTTCCAAATGGCCTTCATCTCGGGCAATTTCCGTTCGCTTTCATCTTCCGCCCGGGTAATTAACCTGTTCGCACCCGTTTCGATCCCATCAGCGGCAGATGGTTCGCGGCATGAAACATCAACGCCAATCGGCACTTTAATGTTGGCTAATCACCGACGATCACGTGCTTTCCAAAACTCATCAAAAACTTTTCACCACTAATTTCAAGTGGCAGCGTGTTCTAGATTGATATTGATCCAATTCAGAAATGTTATTTCCGTTGGCTAAGAAAGATAGCTTCTATTTTTAAAGATATTTTTAAGTTAGGAATGGATTCGTTCCGAATGAATCGCAGACTATTAAATTGAAGAAAATTGGAAAGACTAGAAACCATCTGCAACAAATGTTCAAACGATTCCTCGCAAATATCTTATGGTCTTTTTAATGAAACGACACCTTTCCTCCCTTTTGTCCATCCACAGAAATGCCAACCGAATATTTCGCCAACGAGAGCAAAAAGCTGACCCATTTCCAGCCGGACCTGACGCAGAACACGGTGCCCATCAATTACGAGTATCCCCTGACGGCCGCCCACCACCAGCACCATCAACACTCGCAGCCCCATTTGACGAGCCACCCGCACCATCATCAGTCTTCTCTGCACCACCAGCACGGAGTCGGTGGGCTGCAGCATCTGCAGAACCAATCCGGCCAGCAGCAACCGCCAACCCTTCCGATCGGGGGGCTGAAAACTTCGTCCGTGCCCTTGCCACGCTCCAATTCCGAGCACCACTACGACGTGCCCCATTTGTGCCAGAAGTAAGTAAGCCGACGGGAATTGGGACCATTACATTTGATCCTTGGGGGAAAAGAAAATCTTCCTAGCGCTCGCTTCCCCGCTCTTAGAAAAGAAGGCCAAAAGGACGTGTGATTAATTTCCCACAATCACCGATAAACGATCCGTTTTCCACGGCCGGGTGGGCGGAAGACGGGGATCGGTTTCAATTTCGTCCCACGCGACGATCCTTTTTTCCCTTCCCATCAATTAATCGGCATGAGATTTCAGTTTGCTACTTTGCACGACAAATACGTTCTAATTACCCCGGGCTGACCTTTTTCTTCCTTTGCCTTTGATGATGCTTAAAGCAAAAAGTCATCTGAAAGTATTCCGCCATCGTGCGAAAGATTGATTTTCCGAGTGTTAGGGTGTGCTTGGGAATTTTCGATCAATTTGTTGGCGTCTTACGGAATTTGGTGTCATTATGTTGATTAATTGATCATTTCAATACGAGGCCAATATGGGGTGGAGTTCTGGGAGAAAAAGAAGGAACTTCCGAAAACATCCACGAACGAACATTCGAAAAACGAATGTAGGAGCAAGTTCCAATAGGATTATAGTAGCTTAGTAAAACATCTGTAAACAACTCAATAAACGTGTGACTTATCTGGTATACTATGGGAAGAAATCTCAAGGAAATCATCTCCCTTCCCCACCCCACTGAGGTCTTGTCATGTGAAGATTAATGGCGTTGGCGCCAGAACAGTTGTACCAGGAAGGCGCCACAACGCGTTTTGCCGGATCGATGCACAATTGTCTAATTACTCCGGTGGATCAAAGTGACGGCTTGCGTCACGAGCAACCCCAGGAAGCGCTTACCACTCCTCCCTGGGGAATAAAGCCGTCGATAGCCGTCGTCAAACGCTGGACACATTATTATTCAATTGAATGCGCTCCCGAGACGATTGCACAACTTGCATCGCGTTCACGTTTGATAAACTGCATCCAATTACACCCGCTGTCGTAATTCATCGACTCAAGAACTCGATCTGCGGTGCAAGTTCCGACAGTCCGAAGAACAGCGGCGGCACCCTGCAGTTGTCGAGTATGACACGCGAGACAATAAACAGTAGCCGAATGCAGTGGAGTCAGTTGTCTATAGTTCAATCGGACAATCCCTGACCGAGTGCGCATTGGTTTCGAAACCAGTGGGACCGTGAGAAATCCATCTTATCGCCCGGCCCTGCAAGAACCGCACGGACAGTTTGCAAAACGGTCAGAGCTTAACGTCGGCCGGACCACCTACCCACATCGGGGCGGTCGATTCGCTCTGCAGGTTCCCGCCGACTTCCCGAATAACTCGGTCACTAATCGCTCTCCGCGTGGTGGCGGCGGCGTCGCGGTGATCTGATTCAATTAATAATAATTTACGGTTGTAATTGCGACATTTGTCATTCGGATGCAGTGCATTAATCTGTCCAACCTACTTCGCAGCTGCACCAGCGGTCCGTAACTGTGACCATCCGCTAAATGTGGCTACAACTGTATCCGTATGGGTAGTGGTCTCCACTTGCACGTTCAAGGGAAAAAGGGTCGACCGGACGGTTTACTCTGTAGGACTCGATCTCGCCCTCAGCTGCCCAGCGTATATCAGTCTCGGTCGATGAAGGCGCAGGCGACGATGCGAAAAATAAGTAAGAAATAAAAACAAATTAGCCGTGTATTCAGTAACGCCGTCAGGGTTTGTTGTATCGTTTACCTTCGCCATTGCAATCGGTACCTTTGCACCAACGTTGCGGTCTCCGTCAAACGCGCAACTTGACCATTATAACCGACCGAAGACCCAAGACAAACCTGGGCGGAAGGACTCAAAAGGATCGGGTGGTAGAAATATCGCACTACACATCGCTTTCCGAAACAGCAACCTCTCGCGGCTCGCGGTTACGAAGAAGTATTGCATGTTAACTTGAATAAATAGATACTTTAATTAGATATACACCGCCCCGACACCAATCGATTCCACGTGCCACGAACCCTTTCGGGGTGAACCTTTCGTGCAGCTTTCGTTTCGCCATTAGAAACCACGCGACGCGAGTGAAATAGGCCAAACAACATGCCGGCACACACCGACTCCGTGTGACCCAAAACGGCCGGTGACGATGACGACGCCGGTGAAGGTTTTTCCTTCGGTTGGGTAATTTTTCTTCTTCTTTTTTATCCTAACAACTTTTTTCTTCTTCTTGTTACGCCCTCTGACAAGAATAAATGAGTGTAGGCTTGCTTAGGGTTACCAAGGGTTGATTTGAATTTAAATTAAAATCACCGATTGTGCACTGCACTGAACCCCGCGGTTTGAGCCGCGGTGCGCCCACCGGCGTAGGTCTATCGACTTCAAAGTTGTGTGTTTGTGAAATTGGCTTCCCTATCGGCCATCCGGATCGAAAAGCGAGCGGCGAGAGCGAAAAGTAATTGCGATTTCGCGGCAAACGGATTAATCCTGTCGGTTATTTTGTAATTTCAAGTTTTGTCTTACGAAATCCTTAGATGGAGGGAGGCAAGAAACAGGCTACCTTTATTCGAAGTATGATATTTAAAGATCAAGAAAGTTTAATACTGACATTTTCAAAAGATATGTTATTCCAATTCTTACTCATATGAAAGTAGGCAACCTGTGACGACAACCGCTCCTTCACCTCCAGCTTAGAAAGTTGTTTCGTGCGAACCTAGAAATGGGTAACCACACGTCTTTAATAGTTTAATAACTCCCTCCGGGTGGAGGAGTTCAGCGTAGGATGTAATTGAGGCCACATTAGAATCCGAATGAATCATATCCGTTCTCGTACGGACATACTGCAGCAAACTTAATTGGACTCATAAAAGAAACTAGTTACGAGCGAAGAACCATTCCGTTCGTGCGACAAGTGGAATACACTTGGACGAAAAACTAAAAACGAATGAGACTTGAGGCAGCAATATCCCAACCGAATGACATCTCAATTACGATGCCATTGCGATGTCGTTCGCAACCGGACTGCACCGAGGAGAGTTGCCCTCCGGAGGTGACACTGAGGGGAGCCTCCAAACAGCCAAACTATAAACATAATAAATTAGATGATGTCCCCATCAACACCGACACCGCCATCATCATCATCATCATTGCCGTCGTCGTCGGCAGCAGTTGCGGTGTTTGCAAGTGCATGTCGTCGGCAACGAGCAGAAGAGACGCCGTTCGTCAACACGATGGTCTTTCTTGGCCACTATCTGCCACGTCGAAGCAAATCAGCGCTCGTCAACCGCGGGCAGGGGAAGGGGGAAGGAAGTGTTGGCCATTCGCGGAAATTTATAAACCTAATAACCGCCACACACAAAGTGCCGGGCACTGGTAAGACGCGGTACTCCGGGACCATCTACAAAGAACCGCAGCTAGCGAGAAGGATGAGTGATGGTTCTGTAAATAACCACATCCAATTACGCGATCGGTTGGCGCGCGCGCATATACTCCTTTCCTTTACACTTTCCGCAAATGCGTCACCGTCCTCCTGTTGTGATGGCTTGCCAGCGAGCGCGCGTTGGTCTATCACTCTCAATTACCCAGCGAGTTCCGACTCGTAAAGCTGCACATCGACGTGAGGCCACGCAAATAAGATCGATGCACTTACATCCATTTAACCCGTCTGCTGGATCTCCCGTCGCAAGATCGGGAGCGATCCGGAGTTCAAAAACGGGATGCGACGGTTGGACTAACTAGCTTCGATGCTGCCTTAGATGTCTGGCCTGCCGCCGTTACGCCGACGAGGACGATAAAGCGCTCAGTCCGGCGTAATTACAACGCAACCTGCGATCAAGCCTCGCGTTAGGTAGGCGGATAGTTCTCCTCCATGCGTTTCCACCCGAAACCAAAGTCCCAGGTTGTACTAATAGAGTAATCACGGCCATCAGTCATCGTGAAGCAACCCGAACTCGGACCTGAAGTGAGAGCGCGAAAGACTGATAAAAAGAAAGATAGGCCGTAGAGTGTCGGGGTACTTCCACATCTGGTTTACGGCAAGAGGAAGTCAAGACGACCGCGTCGGCACTTGCTCCCACCGCCCGAAGAGGCCTTTTATGGCTCATTCATTTTAATCACGCGTCTCTTCCCACCGAAACGGCCGGTCGGATTCACTGACGGCCCGGTGCGACGACATTCGTTTTGATTACGGCGGAAGTCAAATTTGGGCCCACTTCCATCGGAAGGAGCTCGGCTGTCTGGCTAATGAACGTTGCCCATTGGAGCGAGTGCGCTTCGGAAGGACTGGCGCCACGCTATGGGGCGCTGAGGAAGAGGCGGCCTAGCTCCTCCTCGGAACCGGTCCTCTTTTGACCTGGCGTCTCTGACTTTCAAATCCAAATTTGCGTGCGTGGTACGCAATGGGCCATTTCTCATGCTTCCAAATGTCCCAAATTTGACCGGCTAACCTAGCAATGGCTGGCTCCATATAAGGCTAATACGCCGTCAATGAGGTGCCAAAAATGTGACGATACCTTCTCCTGCTCCCACATCGGTTCGACGATCGGTGGTATATTCCTTTTACGGGAAGGTGTGCGAAAAAAACTGTAAAACACTATCGAACAAAAAAAAACACGCCTGTCCCTCTGAAGACAGCCGGTTCCGAAATTACCGGCGATTAATCAATAAACTTGGACGCCGTCTCCGTTTTGGCAATTAGAGAGAATTGGCACGCATAGTTTTCCGCTCGTTCGTCCCTTTTTTACTAGCTCCAATCGACCCGAACGCCTTTGATGGCGTAACAGCTTTAAGCTTTGGGGCGCGATCGTAAACGAGCACCGGGACGTGACAGGCATCAAAGAGTTTGCTAGGGGTAGTTCTATTTTTTCTTTTACTACCCCTTTGGTCAACAAGATGTGGGAGAGATAGTTCAGCACCATCAAACGTGAATCCAATGGCAAACTAGATCCTGGCCGAGGGAGGGTGTGGCGTGCGTTTTTCGACGTCACCCCAAACCGCCGAAGGACCGGACTCACTTCTCATCACATCGCTGAAGCCTCACATCTGGCACCTCCGCTTCGGACATATAGCCACCATCGCATTCCGTTGATAGGTGGTTGGTGTCTTAATTTCTGCCTTTATGGCGCGGTCATATTTCACCTTTAATATCCTGCCATTACCAGTTGCAGCGGCGGAGTCGGACCGGAGGCCTTTAGCAGACTCGTTAACACGCGCGAAACACGCTTTAAGGTGGCATTAAAATTATTGATTATCGACGTGGAAATACAACGGGTTTTTGTTTTCCATTTTTCATCCCCTTTTTTGCACGCGCGCGAGAAAAATATGACCTGCGTCCGACACGCAGGCTCCATTCGTATAACAACACCTCCTTCCATGGTGTCACATTCGTATAGACAGAACCCTGGTTTGGGGATCCAATGGGGAAGGAGAAGAAAAAAGGAAGCCACTAAATCACCCACAGAAGGTAAAGTGGTCTCAGATTTCATTTCAGATTTCGAACCGCTCAATCGTCCGCCAAAGGTGAAGTTGGCAAGCGATCCTGAAGCGAGGCCGTAAGGATGGATGGCCGATCTGTTAGGGTGTCGGTAGCCTCACACACCTCCGAGGAGTTCGATTTCCTAGCGGTTGTGAACCGATTCCACTTCGTTAGAGGCAAGCCGCCGCTTTGGGATTTTATGCAAATTCCGCTTTTGTTTCTCGTTTCATATTCCTACATCGAGACCGGAATGTGCCGCCATGCGGTGGTTAGGTCGGATCGCCCACACTGCAACCCTCACGGGGCCACAAGGTTGGACTCTCACGTCCAGATCGTATCAATCCAATTCCGACCTTTCCCTACCATATACCCTGCTTCCCAATGAAGACCTTCTCTCTTCTTCCAAACCGTGATTCGGTGGTTGAGATTTTCAATTTTTTCACCTCGCTCCCGAGGTGTCATTTGAACCGCCTCTCGAATAGGCCCTTCAAACACGTCCCAGCCCTCCATCACCCTCCGTCTTCACGGCGCGTGCGAGAACTAATCTATGTCACATAATTCAACAATACTGACACCTCATTACCATTAACTCGTTTGTTTACCGCCATGTTCAACATCATGGTGCTGGCCACCCGCACCACCACCTACCATCGAACCCCAAAAAAAGGGGGCCCCAAAGTGGATGAAGTCGTGTCTGGTCACCTCACCACCGATTGACCACCGACACACTCGGCCTCTGTCCGTTTGCTTCCCTTTTTTGTACCTTTTGCGACCACTTTTGACACGAGTTCTAATGCTCCTCCACGGGCGCGCGGGTTCACGGTGGACGGTAATTTATGGCCCAACCGTGGTCTACCCCAAAAGCTCTATCCAGTCCGGGCGGCAGTCAGTGACTCCCTTCGAGTCAACATGGCATGGCACACCGGGATCGGGATCGGGATGGGATGGGAAGCAGGATGGCAGCAAAAAGTCGTGCACAACATTCCATCGGTTGCAGCGGACCACGGGAGTACCCCGAAACCCTTAAACCACTGCATCAACACAAATTGCACATTGCCAACTCCGAGCCCAGGCCATCATGGGCATTTTGGGTTTCACTCGCAGACCTGTCAAGCCATAAATGGATTTTATTCGCTTGCGACCCGCGTCCGAACTGCTCTCTCATCCCCTTGAACTGTTTCTCTCTTCCGCAGCTACATCTATCCGCTGGACAAAGTCAGCATCAATGAATCATACTCCTCGTCCACCTATTCGAAGCGCGTGTGCAGCGTGGAGTCACTGGAAACGTCGACCAACACATGTAAGTTAGGCGCCACCGCCGCCGCCGCCGTCTTTTTTCTGTCCCATTTTTTTTCCCTGCCCAGATCGTGATCAATTTGCCAACCTTAAAATGGTTGTTTCAATTTGACGAGTGATTGACGTGCGTTCGATTCCGGTGACTTCAAGTGTGAACCGTCAGTGGGTGTCACTTTACCCGCTCGCCGACGGACATGTTACACGTTGTGTTACTAACGTTTGCATTTGTTTTTCCTTTCCACTCTTGTATTTTTGGTTGTTCGGACAACAGCAGCCGATTCCGCCTACGATCAGGCACCGATGATCGGCAACCAGGCGACGCCAGCGATCCGCCCGACGACGCTGGTGGAGGAAACCACCGGCGGGACGTTCCGAGGGACGGATGTAACGCAAACCACGCTTACGCCGGCCGGAGCCTTGCTCAAGCTGACCACCTACTCGACGGCGCTGCTCATTCCGGAAGGGGCCATACCGAAGAACCAACGCCACAGTGTCGTGCTGTCGATCGTGCGGGACGACAAGCATCACATGCCGGTGCCGACGGGACCGCGGACGACGTACCTCAGCCCGGTCGTGTTCTGTGGCCCGGTGGACACGAAGGTGAACAAACCGTTCGTGATGCAGCTACCGCACTGCGCCGAGAACCTCTCCAACTGGAGCTACTCGCTGTACAGTGCGCCGGATAACGTGACGCCTTGGAGCAAGGTGGTGACGATCGGCGAGGAAACGATCAACACGCCGGCGTTGGTGCAGATCGACAAACGGTACGCGTACGTGCTGACGGAGTCCTTTGGCAAGTACGTGTTGGTTGGGGAGTCGGCGACGGACCTTCAGGAACGGGTTGCTTGCAAAAAACTCCGGTTGTTCATCTGCGGCCCGTCGACGGTGCCCGAGTTCTCCGACGTAAGCCTACGGGTGTACATCGTGGAGGACAACCCGGGGGCGGAGGAACGATGTCGACAGTGCGAGCAGGAGATCGGTGGGCTTGTGCTGGGCCGCAGTTCGGTCCTTTACTTCTCCGACATTGGGCAGGGTCTGTGCATCGATATGCAGTGTGTCGGAGGGTGGCGGACAAAGTGTGCCAGCGAAAGGCAAACCATCCCATTCTCGCACGTGTGGAACAGCAACGGAACGGCGCTACACTGTAGCTTCACCCTCTGCCGGACCGAGCACGACAAGTGTGACTTCAAGATCGAGGTGCAAGCCTCGCAGGACCCCACGATGGAGACGGGGGTCGCCACGCTCAGCATTTCCTCCTTCGCACCGATGGCTCGCGATGGCCACTGTCAGCACTCGTCGAGCTCGTTCGAAACGATGACCATCTGTAGTGTCGGCTCGGGCTCGAACGTGCTCAGCACGGATCGCTTCCGCCTCTCGAAGGACGTCAAGCGGAAACTGTGCCGGTGTCTCGATCCGCCGACCCAAAAGCGCAACGACTGGCGTATGCTGGCGGCACACCTGAACGTCGACCGGTACCTCACCTACTTCGCCACGCGACCCTCACCCACCGACCAGATCCTGGACCTGTGGGAGTGCCGCAATCGAGATCTGAACGCCCTCCAGCAGCTGATCGAGATCTGCCGGACGATGGAGCGGCCCGATGCGGTCGCCATCTTGGAACAGATCCAGCAGCCGGCTCCCTGGCTTTAAGCCGCGGGACGACGGCGTCGGCTGGCGTCAGGACACGAAGCGTCGGAAGAAACCAAGCAAAGGCTGCGATATAGGTCAAGTCACTCTTTATAAATATTTATAATTCATTATCTCCGAACACAAAAACTACCCGAGGCGTCCGTGCTACACAACTGACCGACCGAATGACTGACAGGCGAGCTGGTGGTCTCTCCTCCCTCCCCTTTCGCCTTTTGGTCGCCGGTTCACAATCAAATCAGACAATCTCTCCCGCCCCGAACCAACGCGAATTCTGCACGACTGCTTCTGTGCATCAACTCATCCTTCTCCGGGCCTCCTCGGGGCCTCCTCGGGGCCTCCTCTGGGTTGTTGTCAGTCACCGACTTGGCTTGACTGACACCCCGGGTACGGATGCGGAGCTTCGTCGTGCTGATTGTTGCAATTGTAATCTCGTCCTTGTGATGCGTCCGGTGTCGGTTTGGTGCTGGACGTCAATGAAGTGCGCTCTGGAATCAAGTTTAAAATCGCGTGAAGCGTTGTCGTGCACACGAGAGGACGAAGCAGAAAACTCGTTCGAGGTCAGTGTTGGGGATGGTGAGAAATGGTCAGACGTCGGGAGCCTTTCGAAAGGATCACAGGATGGGTGGCAGTTGGGATGAAGAGTTTCCTTCCTTTTTGTAATTCAGGCCATCGCTCAGCATTAGATTGATTTCCCAGCCCCTCTACTCCCACTCGCGCTGGTTTGAAAACTCACAATCAAGCATCCTTGTAGCTACAATGTTACAACATAAGTAAGGCGACAAAACAAATGTCACTAGCTCGTTCAGCTTGCTACCGATATGTGTTCTCCTATATATCAGTAACCAACGCAATCAAACTGCTGCTCCTAAAGCTTATAATCAATCAATCAATCAAACTGCTGGAAACATTTTTTCGTTCGGTCTTTCGCGTTCCAGTAGTACACGCACAAATAGTCAATCTTTCGCGTTCGAACCCCGTAACCGAGCCGCATCCGAAGGCCACTTTCCACTCTTCGAAAGTGTACCTTCCCTAACCCTACTCTATTACAATACGCGACCAAATCATTCGCTTTACAATGTTTGTGGTTCGATTTTCTTGCATTTACCGATAACATTGTGGCCATTTATACCATGTAGATTGCCAAGCCATCATCGGGAAGGATATCATTGGAGTTTGAAAAACGATAGAGGAAAAATTGGATAATAAAAAACAAATAATCATATACCGAGTGGAGGAGAAATGGAAAACCAATAGAATTAATACTTAAGACTGATCGAATTTTTTTGTGTAGCGAAGTAATAATGGTAGAAAATTACGCTTACTTCGAACGAAGCAAAAGGGCGGAAGGTATAATAATAATACTACACATTATCCGAATAAAACGGAAGTTGAGGCTCTTTCGAAATGGTTCGAAACGAATGGCAGGAGAGAAGCGAACGAGCGAACCACGTGGTCGTTGGACGCGCTTGTCATGATTGGAGGCAGCGCAAATACAAATACCAAATGATGATGATTAGGATCGAAATCATATTTGTCCGCTGCGACAAAATGCATTCGAGCAAGGACGAGCATGCATGAATATATAAGTGTAGTAGGATGCGGAGTGAATTAAACTATTCCTTCATCTCCCCCGTTTGAGTTGAGTACCTTGAATGTAAAGTGTAGTTTGTGTAAAGTATCTAGTTCTGTCCAACATACACAAATCGACATAGAAAAGGATCGGCCAGTTGTAGAATCCTTTTGCTAAACGGATAAAGCTGTTTCCCAGGGGATATTTAAGTGCATGCGAATTTAACCTTTTCTCCTTGGTAATTAACATTAGGTTAAAAAACAATGACGACGAACCATCTGCTTGTTAATCGCTGGTGAAATTTGCACACAGGAACGTGATAAAATATTCAAAATATTTTCCTTTCTCATCGTTCTCTTGTATCGCTTATGCGGTACAAATGGTAACAAACGCTCTGAAATTATTAGTTGTCTAATTTTTAGGAACACTATCGAAGGCACGGGACGAAGCTTCCGAAAGAAAACTACTACCGAACTTATTCTGATTGCCTTTTCTCTAGGTTATATGGTTGTTTCTAAGATATTTTCAAAATAAAACTCCTACATACACATACACGCGGGGAGCCAGGAGAGTTAAACGTACTAATTCCAGTGTTTCGGTTTTTGAACTAGATAAGTCTTTAGGAGATAGGATGAAGCAAAGAAAATGTGTTATACGGCTAGGTATTTTATTTGCCCTGCTTACGAAAAACAAAAAGATTTGTAAAAAAACAACAGTCCTACTTTGTACATTGTGAGTTTTCCATGTAAATAGGTTTTTGAGTGTTTCGTTTTTAAGTGGAACGGGCGGGAGGTAGCCTGGATTTATTAATCCTCTGCGACAAAACACTGCCGAAGCTGCCGGATGTGCCGCGTGCGCGGGTTGTCGGCTGCTGCAAGAATTCAAGTGCCAAGGGAAAATAATTTAACACACTCCACTTTCCCTCCATCGCTCGTACGCGCGCTCCTTCCCACCGCGAGCAAACAAACAGACGTGCATTTAGCTTAGTTTTTCTCCGGTTTCCAGTTTTTCACCCTGCACAGCGAAGGCTTTGTTTTTATTTGTCCTTTCACGCTCCTACCCACCCCAAGGGGTGCCACGTTGGAAAGAAAGGACTCAAACATACACACAGGGAGAGAGAAACACCACGTAAGGAAGGACACGTGGGGACACGTTTGTTAGCATTGTTTTGAGCTCAAACATCATATTTTTTATCGTCCCCTGCCAACAGCGCCCGGATGTGCGCAAACGTTTCCGGACGTCGACGTCCTTGGATACACACAAACACACACACACACACACACGTGTGCTGGTCGAAAAGCGGTCCTCCCTCGAGTAACCAAACACGGGAGCATCCGGGCTTCGACGGTGGCAATTAACTCAGCTGGAAACGAAATTAATTGTAAAACCGCACTGCACATTCCCCGGCCGCAACCGCATGCATGCATGCAACAATGAGTAAAACAAAGCATCCCGACAGAAATATGAGCATAAATTGTCAATAAATTGTGGAACGGCATGCCGTCTGCTCCGCAACTCCCACTTTTCCCAGTCGGTGGCTCCAGTTTTTTTCCCCCGATGGCAAAGGCTAGTTGGTGGCAAGGATATGAATTTTTAGTCATTGGCTTTTTTGTGACAATTGCTTTGTATCAATTTTGTTCACAATAACGTGACCGTTATGGATGGTTTGCATACATATTTTTTAAATTGTGTTTAACTTCTACGTTCACATTCCTAATCCATATCGATGGGGAGCCATTCTAGGCAAGGGTGAAAACCACTCTGGCGATTTATTTTCATCCATTTCGGACTCAAATGTATTCAATTAGCATACCACTTTCCAACAATAGGCGCAACGGCGGAAGGATGTTAATCACTGGCACAACCGTGACAACCATTAGCTAAAAACCGTAGGAAAATTGATCGGCATCGGGGGAGTAGTGCCTACACCGAGCCTGGATTTATGGCCACTTTTGGATAATCGATGACAGAATCGAACAATAGTATTTTCAAATTAAATACCATTCGCGAGGCATCGCAAACAAAAAACCCATTCGACAATGGACTCTCCCGAACGGAACCGGAATAATAGGAAAAGCCAATAGTTTGAATGGCAAATACAAAGAAAAATTAAAAGCTGATGGTGGATGCTCCTTGCTACCCAGTGCTAAAACGGTCATAAAATAGTGCAAATAAATACGCAACTCCTAAAACCGCTCCGCATGTGGCAACCGTTTTGCAATTGTTTCAGCAAACAAGCGAAGCGTAACGAAATGGCGTTTGGCACACGACGAGCATAATTAAATCGACATCGGCAGTCAACCGGAACTCGTGGTCAAAGCTCAGCGTAAGCGGAATACATTAGCACTGTGTGTACAAGTGCGTACCGAACATGGCCAATCACCCTTTTCAAAGGAGTTTTAGAAGGGATGTTCCGCATTGTGGCGGGTCGTTAACGGGAAGAACCGCATTTTTGATGGTTTTGAAAACGAACGTGTAGATATACTCGAATTCTTGTGTAAGTAGTTTCCGATAGGTGTGTAAACAATAAGGGTCAAAATACTACCGCGATTTATATATATGTATCTAATATACCGCTCGTGGAGGCATATATATATTTGTTATAAAATATAATCCAAAAACTATACAAAGTATGTCCAAAGTGCCTTTTTTAAGTGTTTAATACATTAAGATCCGAACAAATATTCAAAGAGTTTGGGAAATGAGGGTTATGTTTTTGCAATTTAACAGGGTTCACTGGCTGTAGAAGTAAATTATTTCTACATTACATTGGAATAAAAAATCGC
>KE525270.1:128855-154518 GCA_000441895.2 Anopheles sinensis | reverse complement strand
TGACTGTGACTGCGAGACCCAAATGACAACTGAGGCCGTAACGACAGGCATAACGAAAATGGCCTAATCATTCCATTTTGGATCAAAATGTCGCTTCAACCGGCCAAATAGTTAAGAAAACTTAGAAAGATGGAGATTGTTATACAGATGATGCGATCGAGGCTAATCACTTAAACAAACCGGCTCGAAGCTCCTGTAAGACATGTGCTCGGAAAAATCACAAAAATTCGGTCAAATATCATAATCGATTCCAGCACTGACAACCCTACCAATGCCCCACAACCACTTCCAACAGATAAAACCTTGATAAATCTTAAACGTAAGATCTATTCCAACAATTTAAACCCCAAGTGAAGCAGCAGGAGTTCATGTAGGCCATACAACTACTAAAAAACATCCTTACACGATTTGTTATGTCGGCTATGGCTAAAGTTTCGACCAAGTACCGTATGGCCACCTTACTGGCCGTCAACATATTTTTTTAAAGTTCTTAAGTGATTTAACTTTACAATAAAATTTACTACATTCAATTAGCTTGGTTAACTTTTTTCTTATCGTCGACGAAAATTTGTCTATTTTTTTTAATGCATACGTTAAGTGCATGTACCTTACTTAGATACACTAAATTTTTGTATGAACTGAAGTGCACTGTTTTTTTTCTGCAATGGACTGAAAATGTTGTGCAATGGACCATAACTTTAAAAAGTTGATTACGTTAATTGTTTTACACCTGCCAAGTGGTAGCCGTGCATAACAATGCCACATCCAACTGCAAGGCGCGACGGTAAACATCGGATTAATTTTAATTAAATCGCTTCCTCCCAGACCATATCCGGTTCGGTATCCACCGATACGCCAGCCGGCAGAATTCCGTAAACATTCCGATGTTGCACTTTCGTAAACATAGACAGGTCAGCGAAGGTGACATCCGGTTCAGCTGCATGAACACAGTTGCGTATTTGATATCTGGAACACAAAAATATGTTCGTACGGCCAGTCCTTCTTAGCAAAAGCACATCATAATTGCCGCGATAAAATCGAGCTCGGTTATGTCATGTTGTGAAACTGGCTAGGTCCCCTAAAGAATATTGGTGATGTATTTTCCGAATAGAGACATTGTAGGAGCAAAAAATAACATGTGATATTTAAGCAAATCTTAAAGTACCACGAACCACACGCAATATCATTGCATATGGATCCACAGTTCATAATACTTTTTTGTGATAAGTAATGTGATCTTATTTAAAAATGTTCTATAGTTTTACTGAACAATCAACCTTGTATACAACTACACAAACACAAAATCATCTTAAAAATTGCCTCTTCTCAAATTGTATAAACTGTGCAAAAGCACTTACATTTAAAATAGCAAGTTTGTTTTATTTAAAAAATAAGAAAATAACACGAAGAGCTAAGAGCAACAAAATTAAATGACGACATTCTGCGATGTTTCCTGCCCCATAGGTTAAAGGATGCAATAACTCTTGCTCGGTCTAAGTGTTTACTTCAAGCCAGGTGTGCACTTGTGCTCAAGCTTCAAGTCCTTGCTCTTCTAGGAGTTGTAGGGAAGAGATAAGTTTAATTTTCCTTCCAGTTTCCGTTTATTTTATTTTTCCATCGCTAACTGGCTCCCACATCCTCGCAGCAATGGCAATTCGCTTTCTCACCAAAGTGCAGTGCTCCAGCCGTCCTCTTAGCACAAAACCTGACTCTTGGTGCCTTGGATCTGGAGGTACCACTTTTCCTGACCGTTCTAGAAATGGTAATTTATTTTCTATCATCCTTTAGCATCAGCATGGGAGCGGAACCTACGAGTTTTTCTTCGGCGACGGCCCTAACATGGCTGAAGGGTGTGGGAGTCATTCGTCTGCTGGCCCGTTTGTTGACTTGTGAGGCGAATTTAATACCCTACCAAGTTACCACAGCGAATGTTGCCAAACGACGTTCTGGCGTCGCAACTGTTCAATATTAAACGGGAATATACAGTGTTTGGTAGGAAAATGCCTTTGTAGTTCAACTTGTATGACTCATCCCTCCCTGTAGGAATAGGGTTAATGGCGCCATTGAACAAACAAATGAATATATAAGGGTTTCGCAAAATAAGAATTGTCCACGACAAGTTAACATTTGACCACCATGCTGAAGTTACTTAAGATTTTCCAAATTCTAGGTTGGCAAATAGTCGCTTCCGAAAAACTGATACAGATTTATGAAACTTAAAAGCACAAACATACTTGGCATAGACGGCTATGCAACTGCTACACTGCCTTTTACTTTGGAATTATGTTGTATGATATTTTTTCACCTAACTCACACTTCGAAAACTCTTCACGTTGTTTTTTTCCATAAGTACACAGATTATTTGTCTCGTCTAGTGAAAAACAAGATCAGTCTAATCACAACATGCCAAAATATAACGTCTAAAGGCGGAAAATTCAACACTTGCGCTGAGTGTTGCTGTCCTCCGTCTCAATCAGCATAATGGTGGTCCGAACGATTCGAAAGACGGTGGATGTCGCACGCGCCAACGCATCGGTCTAGCCTGGTGGAAGGCACAATCTAACCTTTGTTTTACATTTTTGATGACCCCGTCCGCCAAACCTCAGGCGATAAGCTATCAGCAGTGCAATGATGAGCAAGCGTCTATCGGAAGCCAAACAATTTATTCCCGGTCGGTGTGTGGCAGTCCTTACAGTGGCGACTGAAGTTTACTATCACTGGTTTACAAGCCCTGCAAGGTTGGTGGGTCATTGGGTGGCGCAAGCAATTATCTGCTTCTGTTAAAATGTGTGTCATAAATTAGAAGGTAGCTAAAAGCTTCCTAAACAATGTGTAAGCGTACTTTTGGTAAGTTTGGGCATAACGGTTGAAGAATAGACTTTACAAAACAAAAACTTCATCAAGAGTCACTATTAGATGGTGGCACTATTATTATCCGGATTGAGTGCTTCACGAATGAGTCATAACAACACTGATCGTTTCAAGGCATCGTGATTAGAATATAAACGCGTGTCCTGCCTGCTTGCTGAGGAGCTGTCACTCACTCAATAGGAAGCGCTTCACAATTTACATTCAATCAGATCACCGCGCAGGGCACCGTCGAAGATTGGCTGTCACGCGATTCTCATCAGCTATGATAGCGCAAAGCGCCAGGTGGATATCGTCTGCTACCATTAGAATTTTCAATTGACATTTGATAAGCTACGAAAGGTACGTCACATTGGATTTTATCCCGCCAAGTCGCGTAGGGAGAAATTGCAGGTGCCTGCTCAGATGATCGCTGTGGGCTAGTGCCTTAAAAGCAACACAACTACCCTCCCAGGAGAATCAGCATAATCTTTCCGTTTTTCCTCGCTTTGTTTGGTTTTCCTTTTCCGTTCGCTTTCCCGTTCCTCCCAACGTTTTCCCGTGTAGCGTTGTTATTACGGATCGTCATCACTGTCTCATAAATATTCATTTTTCCCGCACACTTTCTCATTGGAGACGTCACGACCCTTCCACACACACGCACCGGTTGGTGACCGTTATGTCTTCGGTACCCGGCATATCCTCGGTATCATCGGAGAGTTGTTCCTTGGCGAGGCTGGAAAATCTCGGAAAAATATACACGCAATAAATGAAGTTACGCAGTGAGGATCCTAGCGGGGATCTACCGTCTCTGCTTGGGAAAAGTGTGGGTGTTAAGGAAAGCATTGTAACCTTCAGGAGTTTTTGTTTGGTTAGGAAAAGGAAGGGCAAAAAGGCCATCGGTGAAAGGAGAGCAACAATCCTCCTCTACCTCACGCATGTCTCCTCAGCCATAGATGCGTGGCGATGGGCAACGTTGAAATATTGTGATCTATAAATATTTATGAAAAATGTCCTTCGAAAACCACGTGTTCCTGTCGGTGCCGTATCACTAAAAACCGATTCTGTGTCGATGGAAAACCGCTCGACCCTTCTCTCATCTCTCGTCCTTTCGTATCATGTTGCCTGACAGCCGCGTTGACGATGATGGAAACATAATTGGAACGAGTGTACGTGCGGACCAGGCCAGTTGTGCGCCTTGATGACTAGAACCGAATCATGGGGGAGATGGCAATGGCGTTCGTAGGGTTCGAGTTCCGGTTTTTCAATCCGGTTCATCAGTCAACCGGTCGTGTTGGTGACATTTTGTGCGGTCGTCAATTTTCCAACTAAGTTGTCCTTTGCCAAACTTTTGATTCATATGTGAGGGGTCTGAGTACACATTTTGGTGAAATATGAAAGTTAAAATACAAAACTTTGATGGCTCCTCAAAACGTGCCACACTTTCATCCTTTATTATTATTATTATTTATTTACTATATTTACTTATATATTTATTTATTTATTTATTTATTTATTTATTTATTTATTTATTGTTTAAATGCAGATGCCAACTTCATTGAGTTTCTTTTTTCCGGTAGCGAATTAGTTGTACCGTTAGATAATTTATTCCAAATGCGACACTTTTCTGGAACCTACCGAATGTTAAGGATGCCCCCATCTATAGCCGAAAAGGTGAGGGATAAAATTCATCCTCAAAAACAAAAAACAACAACCCTCTTAGGCAGAATGCAGGAAAATGTTCACCGCAACAGTGAGAAAAATCGACCACTTCCGCAAAACCTGCAGCAATCGATGGCCCTAATTACCTATGCTCGATCGATGTTTACTGGATCGTTAGCCAAGCCTGCAAAACAGACAGGCAAACACCTCGTCAGCATCGGCAGCATCGAGCAGCATAAACCCGCCTCAGTGCCCCGATCGCGCCCCCTCCTTGTTCCCATGCTTCCTGTGATTAAGCAGTTTCCCATTTTAATCCTTTCCTTTGCCTTCGCTCGTCGTTCGCAGGCGGGAGAGGCGGCGTAAGGTTCGTCGTCGTAGTTTTTCTGCCCACAGCATCAGCGTCTGCAGCAACAAACCGAACAGCGTCGAGGGAAACGCAGTGGGTTTAATTAACTGGGTTGATTACTGCTTCCGCTATTTTCCACATACCTGATTAACACGTCTGCCACCGTGCTACGCTGTTTATAAATAGCGCGCCAGCCACTAGACTCAACCTGGCCCGGCATCCTCGCTACTCTGCGCCGAGTTGGAGTCTCGAAGGAACATTTTTCCACCAAAACGCATCGCCCAACAGCCAACATGACCCGTGGATGGTGAATCTTCCGCCTGCCGTAGTGCACATGGAGGAAAATAATAACCATGCGTACCGTGCGGGCCGGTACGTTGGAAACGTTTCGTCGCACAGTTTGTTGCGGATGATTTATAGAACAGCTCTTTAATAGTTTTCCTCACTCGCTCGAATGCTCGAGCCGGTGCTCGTTGGTGCGGCCGTTCTGGCTCCAACTGTTTGAGACTTTAAATTATGCATTTACTCGTTCACGTTCAATTTCATTCATGCTTGCACGCGTGTCTGTAACCGGTAACTATTTCATTCCCGGGCGATGTTTATTTCCGCGTCAGTAGCCACGGCTATTTATTATCATCATTACGTTATGAGGAATTTTCCAACAGGAATGTGGTATGTTTGTTTTAATCACTTAAAGTAATGTTACTCATTACATCATAACAATTGCAGGCTATGTACTAAAATTGTTCTTTTTCTATCCTAGACTCTAGATTTTATTTTTAACTATATAATTGCCTTTGATAACAACCCTAACACAAAGAAACAATAGCTTGACCTACATATGGGATGTTTTACATAAAACATTTGTATGTATATCAATATTATTTTAAGCTTCATGATAAAATTAATTAGGAAATTAACAAATTGCATGTGACCATATCAATTGTTGTTATCGTTATCAGCCTTTCCTCCACGATACTTGACACCGTGAGTTTCATCGCCAGCAACATCCGTCGATAGCAATAACTCAAATCATTATCGGCTGTTCTGCGGGATAGCCGTTGTTGCAGAGAAAGAAACGTCTGTATTATCGTTCGGCAGGATGTAAAAATAATACCAGTAAAACAACTGAATCGTTAAACCAACACTCAGCAGATAGTAAAGTGGTGGTTGTAGTGGTGAATAAAGGTGCAACTCAGATCCTAAGGGTCCGTTTCACAACCGATGCTCCGGCCAAATACTAACGATGCTCAATCGAGTGCATGAAGGTTTCGCTTAATTGGGTAGCACCAGTCGAGCTGTTGCTACTGATGCCATTAATCAAAACCTTATCAAAAGGCGTATTCCTCCCGGCTGTGAAGCATTGTGCCCTTCCTTTCTCCGATGTTTCCACTGTCTGGTGGCGATTTGAGGCGACTAGACGTATTGTTATCAGCGAAGACTCGGGTGTTCCACCAAAACAATCTTACGCCAACCACATGCCTGGAGTCGACAAGGCGTTTCCCTTGGGATCGTAATCCATATTTGCAAAAGGCCTTCAAATCAAAAGTCAGGCAGATATTTAAAATTCTACATTCTTGAATTTATACAACTTAAATGCAGCTTAGAAAACAGGAAAGTTATTTTACTACCATAACTACATATCATACATATTCAAAACATAATTGGAACGAATCGTACTGCTATATTGACATTCTACTGATGAAAAACGATGAACTCTATCCGGTTTTATTTGATGAAGGCTCAGCCTTTTGTCATAAGATGTTTTACTGTTCGTCATGTTTCAACGAGCAATCAAAAAGCTCTACAGCAAAGAACACAGGTCTTCTAGCCTTCCACTATCACCCACTCTCTATGAAATCTATTACCAAAACCAATTTCGCAACGGCACGACGCGTCGCAGGAACTGTTTTATTAGTCGTTTATTGCCGACAATAAAAATCACAGTTTCTCTATCACTCGCTCGTTTCGGCCGCAGTCGGGAATGGCAGGGGGATCAGACGCAGGATAAGACACCATTTGGAGGGATTTATATAAAATATTAAAATCACACTTGATGGCTGGTTAGAGAAGCTAAGAAAAAGCACACATCAAGCTGCAATCAAAGATGTATCATTTCACAGTTAAGCTTGTTAGTGAGTTTGTCTTTTGAACCGGATTTTAGCATCTAATTTGTAAACCGTTCGCAGAAATGATGAAGATAAGGTATCAATTATTTTATAAGACAGAAGTAATTAAACGGGTCTCTCATCTTATGGCTTGCTAGAAATAAAGAAGTATTTAAATGTTTAAACATTAAACATTTTCCAAGTTTGAATGATATTTCATAAGCTTTATACTTATCTTGTTATTTAAGTGTAAATGAATACCTTAGTTTTACGAAAATAATTTCCCATTCGTTTGTGAATCATTTCTTATAGCCATACATCTTGCCACTTTTTTTGAAAGTTTGCAAAATTTATCTACATCAATGAAAACAATTTGATTCTTTGGATCGATTGATTAATTTTTTGACAGTTTTTCCAACGTAATACGCGGAAACAAATAACTTTCTTAGCTGAAGAGGATTGTTTCGTGTGCGGTCTCGTCGAGACACCGCGAAGTTCTGACCTCGAAAAGCTGTCAGTCAAATATGTCCAACATGTTGGCCGCCTGGCGCGGTGAACCGGCTAGACGTTCGAGCATCATCCAATCAGATTCAGGCTTACCAGTTGTTTCTTTTTACGTTCAACAAAGGAACTACGTCTTCTTGCCGCCGACGCCATCGTGCATAAACGCTATTTCCACCGTCCCATTCCCAAGTGGCACCTTGGAAATTCCATACGACGCTATGCTACTACCAATCCATCGGCAAAGAATCACCGGCAAAGCACAGGTTAGTTTGACTTTCGGTTCATTTGATCTGAGCATGTCGATAGCATAACCAAAACTGCTTATGAAGCAGGGAAGCAGTCCACAGGACGTTCGTCCACACACATTCGAAAACTACGCTGGAGATTGAAACAAATTGCTCTATCCCGTTCTCCCTGTGAAGCCAAATCAAACAACAATTCGTCCAGCCCAAAAGCGGCTCGAAAATGTTCCCTTTCGGCGTTTGGAAAGCACCATCATATCACAGCGTTTGTTGTACTCCTGTTGTAGGAAAGCAGATGGGTTGTGAAGCGGATGATGGCGGGTGGAGCCTTTCCTTTCCAGCTTACGCCTCTCCGCGAACCGAGCAGATCCTGCTGAGATTGTGCCCAATGATTGATGAGACGAACATCACAAATCCCTGAGACACGCGCGTTGGCCGAAACAAAGTTGTGACTTTTGGGGTGGTGTTGTTTTATGAGTTACCATTTGGCACTGGCACTATCCAGGTTGGCCCATGTGGCCCAACGATAAGATGAAAGTTGAAGCTGAAACTGATAGCTTTGGCAGCGTTACTTTCCCTTTGACCGCTGCTCATCGTCGGTTTCGTTGTCGTCGTCGGTTAGATAACTAATTGCGTCAGTTTTCTATGGCCTCCATTGCATGGCAGTCAAAGGTTGATTTCGTGGATAAATTGGCTCAGATTTGCAGCCGAACGATTAAGCGACTGCCATTTAGCAAACACAGTAGTAAGTTTAAGTTACCATTGGTAAGCGTCGTCGTTTCTACAAGCCCACATTTCCACAAGCTCTGTGGTAAATGATGCGATACTGAATGGACAGAGTTAGATTCTGGTTCTAACAGTTTATGGTTCGGTGAAGACTTCTGCTCGAGTCAGCTTCTCGTTCGCATATGTACCCAATTCCCCGACCCAATTCGCTCCAGATACGGCTGCGACTGAAAACATTGTTCATATAGTTATCCAAATGCTGAGTTCAGCTACGTTAGTCGTTTTACCTTTTACCTATCGGCTCCAAGCCAGTTCGCTGCCGTTGATGCTCAATAATTCACACGTGACCTAGCAGCAATGGTGGAACGTATGTTGTACGGCCTTCGAACCCTGATCCACAGCCAGCATCCATCTGTTTGATCGATCACCCAGAGGGCATAGTTCGACAAATTTGGCCTCTCTCAACAGACATCCATAACGTATTTTCAATAATCGGCAGTTAGGAAGGGTGGTTGTAAGATAAAATCGGATTGTATGAGCGAGCTTCACGCAGCTGCTGCAGAATACATAAGATTGAATAATTGAAATTAAATCCTAGGCGTACTTGATTCTTTAATGCAAACCATTGCCAGACCTCCCCAAATCCCGTCGCATCCAGTTTCTGGTTCTAGACTCATAACTCGATCGTTTAGCAACAACGTACATCTTGCATCCTATGTTCCCTTCTCTCATACCTATCCTGTACTTTGGCTGACTGACGGTACGGACGCAGCAAGAAACTACCGTGAAACCCCGCCTTGCAAAAGGTGGGAGGGCTGCTGATTATGCTTATGTTTATGCCCCACACACCTTCAGAAACGCTGAACATCAATCGAACATATCTCGTTTGCTTCACACTGTTTCGACAAGACAAGGTTTGTCGGCCTGCCAAGAGATGCGTCTTCATGCGTCTTTCGGACTACGAAGCTGGAATCTCGTGAGCAGTTTCGGTTGTTTCTTTTGCAGTTTGCCTTGGTACAGGCTGTGTGTGTGTGTGCGAGAGAGAGCATTGTGGTGTGTGCGGTTGCCTCCACGGCACCTTCGTTTGCCTCTGATTACCATTTTTATTTTCGTGTGTTTGTTTCTTCTTCTTCCATGTCCACGTTGTTCGTAGAATTGCACTGAGTTCAATTCTGTCCGCTTCTTTCGGGTGTTTTTCGTTTTGTTTTCCGTACCAAAACATTTAAAATTCATCTTGTTAAGATGTTTTATTTATGGAGATTAGTTTATTCTCTTTTTCGCCTCGGTTCTTTCTCCTCCACTCCTTCCTACGTCAGCCGTGCCAAAGGCTGCTTTTCGATTCCACCATCCTGCCTACCTGGCTACCAAACGGCTTCGATCAGAGATTCTCCAATGCAGCAGGCAATGACAACAACGCCAGGTATGAATGGAAGGGAAAGGCAACCCACCAACATGGCTAGTAACTAGCCAAAACTCGGCAGCAGCCGTCACCCCCGGAGCAGGTATTTGGCGTTTGGTTAGTTAATTTTCAATTTACTGTTCTGTCCCCCGCCAGCAGCCAAAAGTTAAACGATGGATAACGATTGTTATTATTGGCGTTTGTGTCACTTTGAACGAACTCGGACTGGTTGCTTCAAGCTACCAGGTAGACTGTAGGCTGCAAAAGAATTTAATGTCGTCAATATTTAATCAACCTGTTGTAATTTTGTATAGGGAAAAAAACATAGTTATTTGTATTATTCAATATTCTTCTTCACGGAAGGTATTATATCTTGTTTCCAGGAAGAACGAGATTTGGAAATAAATACGTTTACCACAAATGTCAGATAATTTATAAAGTGAGTCGAATTATAAACGCTCTTGGGTGGATCAATCCTTCGATCTTCATATCTGCTAACGAGATACGGAATAAAAAAAATGATTTGACTCCTATAACACGCATCACGCTCTAAAACAAACACCAACACATGCGCCACCATGCCTGACCACTGCCTACACACCACCACCATAGCCAGCGGGGTCCTCGTCTGCTCGGTTCAGCAGACCCGCGCCACAGCATGCCGTCCGGTGGCCATTCCATGGGTCCGGAATGGAATCGGAGATTGCGTTTTGTTTGTTTAATTTTGAACATGATTTTCTTCCTGCGGCGTAGTTATGGTGGTCGTTACTTGTCCCTCCTTCACGTTGCTTTCTTCTTCCATTCTTGTGTGTTTTCCTTCCCTTCGGCCCGGTTCGTGGACTCATTCCATTCCGATCCATCTTCGATCAGTCCAATCGATCAGTAGGGTCATATATTATGGTTTATCATGATTTCGACTTGTTTCTACGTTATTTTTTTGTGTTTTCTGTTATTCCACCCCACCGAACACCCTTCAGCCGGCTGGCCACCACCGCTTGCACCTTCGTGGTAGTGTCGGGTTCCACCATCATCAGGCCACACTTCCTCCGCTGCTCTCGTGTGGATGAGAATCTCGAATTCATCGATGTCTCCAGAGACACAAGTTGTTCGCTTGGAAATTTCATTTGTTCCAGGTGAGCATACCACTAAGCTATAGGATGGTACGACCGGTGATGACGAACGTTCATACGTAGCAAACATGAGGTTCACGTAACGCGGCAGAGAACCGTGCTCTAGTGTTTGTTGTATGTTAATGTTTGAAGCTTGGATTGTTGTACAAATGCCCAACCGTCATATCAGCACGCTTTAGGTGGTACAAGGCGCTTGAACAAACAGTGTCCTCCGGGCGAATGGGACCTAGTTCAACAAACGAAGCTATTTTTAGGTGTTTGCCCCGCTGGGCCGTTGGTTGTCCACGAGGAAGTCGCAAAATCCTGCTCACAAACTGCCATGATTAACCAATGGAAGGACTATTCACATGCATCATATAAGTAAAGGAAGGCAACTCTTGTTCCATCGGTTGCCATCACTATTTACAACGTGAATAATTCGAACCGTCAGTATGGCACATTTAGATGGTTTCGAACCATCAAAGAACGACCATAAATTATCCATAAACGTAAGAAAGCTATACCATAAAAATTTCCTCGTATCATCAGCATGTTTTGCCGCTTTTATACCTGTGCCAAGGGAAAACAAACAAGGATAAAGGAACCTCAGAGAACACATAACATTAGCTCTAAAACTGTTTTACAGGAAGAAATAGATTTTTTTATCTTGCAAGATATCCAATGACGTAAAGTAACGATGCAGAAGATAGCAAACTCCATAGAACCCATATTCTTAGCAAATCCCGCAAAGTAAATCTCTACCTAATCATTTTAAAACCAGAATTTAGGATTTTTGAATGGTAACAAACATGTGATACTAATAATAATAGGTGCTTTAAAATTGTATGAACAAAAAGAAGTTACATTGGCGACAAACAATGTTTAATGTCCTAAACATTTAACCAAACCGGATGTCCACCAGTCCTTAGACAGAATCTAAAAGTCCGTTTGCTATCTGTCTCATATATGCTCAGTAACCCTTGCATTGCATTCGTCTCCCACGTATTTGGGAAAGTGTCTTGTGCTAAACTTTATCTTGCACTTTGCAGGCTTCCTCATAAGCTCATTACTCTTCATCTAAAAGCGTTGTTTGTACGAGCCAGACGGGGGGCATCAATAGGATGCAGCACGCCTTACCCAGGCAACCAGACAGAACTTCTTTAAGCCACGCCAAACCACACATGCGCTCGTGTCCCAACCGTGCACCTTTACGGGGCAAGGGTATTGGTATGGCGTGGAAGGAAAATTATTTCCCTTCGAAGGAAAGTTGCACTTGAGTAGGTTTGGCAGTCGTATTCCGGGAAATTGCATGATTTTCCAGCCACGTTGTAGCATGTGCAGTGCCCGATGCACATGTGAGGAGCATTCAAAAGGTGCGCTTTGAGGGTGAAGCATCCAATGACGAAGAAGATGCTGCTTCGGGGAAGCGGATCGAGGGAGCAAAGTATTCGAATGTTTACACAAAGTTTTTAATCAAAGATTGACATGCAAGAGCTCTCGAGATACCTCGACAGACGTCTATAGAGTTGACTAGACTCTTATGCTCACGTCTTACTCGACCGGAGGAGTAGAATAGAAAAACCACACAAGTGAGGACATATCCTGCAACAAAAGTTCAGGAGGAAAGATGAAAAATATCCTATTTTTACGGTCTAATAATTTTACAAGAACGCAACTTTAAATCATACACATCTTCAGGTTTAGCGGAATCTGGAACATTTCCTCACGATTAATATTTTGCTTAGTAGAGTTATAATAATAAGCAACAATCAAATCCTGTGGGAAGAGCAAAACTTGAATTTCATCCGTTTGTCACTTTCGTTGAACCATACAGTTCCATAAAATGCCTAAAATTGTTTCAATCGGAAGACGCGTCGTATGCAAGGCCCCCTAAAGGAGATCGCCGGCATTATGCGCTTCCCAAGCAGAGACGACGCCTGCATAAGGATGTGCAGCAAGTGATGCACATGCTTCAGCGCTAGTACCGTTGTCGATGTTGGCGTTTGAGTTATGGGCTGACAAACGATGGAAACAGATGCGGCGAGCCGTACTTGGCTGCAGAGTGAACGAGTCGGAAGCATTCGAGGAACAAGGAACGGAGCAAACTCGTTCTCTTAACCTTGCGTCGTGCGTCTGTGTGTGCGATAGAGAGAGAGAGGAGCACTCGAGTTCTACTCGTTTCTGGCAACGTCCCGCACCTTGCGCACTGCACACGTACGAAAATCGTTTAGTTTCTTCGTTTCTCTTTCTGGTGGTTTGTTGACGCCGCTCTCTGGTCAACGTTTCCATTGCTTTCCTTATCACTCCGCTTGTTCCATCTTTTTCGCGGAGGATATTCACCTACAAGGCGCTATTGAGGTTGTGTTAGTGAAGCGTGCTCCCTCCGGAAGATGGTGTGCGTGTCGTAGCTAAAACTCTCTCCACATTTTCCCATCCTTTTTACTCTCACGCATTCTTGCTCACTCACTCCCTTGAGTCAACCCGTTTGACAGATGCGTCTCTCTTCGTTCAAGCAGATCTAGGGGAGCGCTTGAATACGTGCGATTTGTTCCGCTCAGTTCAATGTTTACTACGTTCGCGAATGGTCGGCAGGTCTGAAACCGCGTACGTTTGACACTTGAGAATTTTCTTTTGGGCGAGAAAAAACCTTCCCGATGGGACGGGTACAGTGATTTACCTTTTCGTCGACCCATTTCGCGTCAACCTTTCCCATCCAGTGTGCACGGTGTGTCCAGCAAAACGTACAGCTTCGAATCCCAGTATGGAGTTGCAAGCGGATTGAAAGTGGTTCGAGGTCAGGCGAGAGTGTTGTGTGTACGGCGTGTGGATTTCGCGCTGTCTGACAAAGAAGAAAAGCCCATACGAGGCGACACGAAACGCTGTGAGAGTGTGCGATGGTAGCGGGTTGTGTACGAGTTAGTGAAAAACACGGCGCCCAGTTGAAGCAAAGTTAAAGGGTGGAAAAGTGCTGTGATCCATCCGCCGACGATTTCCATCGTTTCGGAGTACGCATGCACTGACGGTTTCCCCCGACGCGGCACGTACACATAGGTAAACGCGCTGGTGTGCGGAGTGTGTCGGCGTCGACGATCAGAACGTTTTGCTGCTCTGCTGGCGCAAACGAGGAAGGAAGAACGTGAATGGTGCACGGATCAGGGAAAGAATAATGGTATCCAGCGGTACACGCGTGTGCTGAGACGGAACGAAAACGAAAAGGTACGTTCCTTCTCCTTCGACACAGGCAAAACACGAAACTGTGCGTCAATCATATCCATCTCAAGAGAACAGCCCGTAGCGGCACAGTGATAACCGAGGGGACGAAGATTTTCCGCAAATGGTGTGTTTTTCCTCGCACGCTTTCTTTCCCTCGTGCATTGTTCCGCGTGTGCGTTGGTGTTGTGGCGTGTAACAGTGTACGAGTGTGCATGTGTGTATGCGGTGGAAAACGGCATTTAGAAAAGAGCATCGTGAAAATCCTACGCTCCTCGATGTAATGTCAACAAAGCACACGAAAATCTGCCATACCAAAACAATACAACACCCTCTTGGCGTTAAAAGTGAGTTTGTGTCTAATTTCCCTTCAGCCGATGGAAGCCAAAATTCAGACCGAAAGGTCGATGGAAAACCCTCTTGGCAGATAGTCCATGCTTCGTGGAGTACACCATCCTCCTGTCGCTATAAACGGACTAAAAGCATGTGTTTTAATGTAGTTTTATTTCACTAAACCATCGTGACCATTTTTACCATCGAAGTTCTCTGGCCCACGCTGCAGAACGATGGTGCCCATTTGGCGAAGATGTTCGGAGCGTATTTTAATTATGCGCAAAACCCGAAATCGATTTATTGATAGGGTTTTTGGTGAATGATTTTATGATGGAAACTTTAGTAGCTGTAGCCATCGGCTACTGACGTCCGCCGGGGTCGCCTAAAGTGGATCTTTAATGCATGGACCAAGTGGACCGCTCCATTTCCGTGCTGGCTGAAAATAGCACCAATCCTAGGGGCAATTTATATTGGTTCGCCTTTTTTATGCTACCCTTTTTCTAGCGCAATCACTTTAAAGATATCGCTACTAATGGATCGACTACCCTCAATTGGATTAAAACCTGCCAGAATGCTTGAAATATGTAAACTCACGTTTGGGTTTGAACACTTTTTTAAGCGTTTTGATGACTTGGTAAAAAAGCTAACTGTCATTCAAAATAGGTTTGGTTACAAAAGTCTAGTGCATCGGCTTTTTTTTTATTTCCACACCCTTAACCCAAAATGCACTACAAACGTTTGATGACGCCGTTTCCTAAATACTGGAAATGCAAATGAATTCTTTGAACTCGAAGTTGCACCCACCACCGGAACTTGCGATCTCCCGTAACCCTTCGTCCGTTTCTATGACTTTGCCACATCGATCCCTTACAATAGCGAGACGACAGCGCGGTGCAAAGTCGGGAAAATGGAAACAAAAAGCACTGCAACACGAGCACATCCTTTATTTTATGGGTTTTCTGCATTTTCCCATTGGTTCCAATGCACACGAAAACAAAGAAAAACAAAAAAATATGGGATGAATAATGTAGGATGAAAAGAATGTACTAGCACCACAAAATATGCCCTCAATGCCGCACAGTCGCCATTGTCGGGCGGATTCTGGCTTCCTGAAGGCGAAATCGCCACGGCAAAGGATGTCTGCCGGGCGACGCTGTCGACGGTTCTTCGTTTGGTGGCAATCAACATCAGCAATGCATAAATATTCATAGCAAGGTATACGGTAACATTACCATGCCAAAAGCTATGCCATGCCGACCGGCAGAGGCATGCAGAAGGACACTTAGTTTGATGGGCGAAAAGTTGCAAATACAGTGATGGGAATATTATCGTCCAATGCACTTTTATCCTGCAAGTGGATTGACACCATAAGCTATGATTTGGGCAGAGACAAATAACTTAGTGAAAAAGATCCGAATTTCGATGGTTTTAGTGCTAAATGCTTGCCAGAAATTCTTTTTGTATCTCAGACAAGTTCATTCTTACTTATTCTGCCACACATCACGAATAAATAGACGTTCAAATCATTTCATTTTACGCCTTTATTTTAACGGTCTCATTCTTATGCCACGGTTCGAACAGCAAACGCCATTTGGATGGATTTCACCAGCGGCATTCCCAAATCTTTTAAACATTCCGTGACCGGCGATGCGTCGAATCCTGGCCAATCGTCAATTGCCTAATCGAGGATCAATACCGTCAATTCAGCGTCATGAAACGTGCACTCGCGGTTGTTACACCCTCTGCTTGTTCGTACATTTAAAATTCAAATTATTTTAATTTCGGTTTGATTCTTGTGCCTGTCTGGATGCATGTTTTGCCTACCCAATTGTACTTCGAGGCACGAATGCCATCGAACATAGTTCGAACACGGAAAGTCGCAAAAAAAGTCGAAAGTAAAAGAAACAGAATTTCATGCAAATATTTGTTCAATCGTCTGAGATTTTTTCTTGCCGATTTTAAAAACCCATGTCTTTGATGAGAGTCAAACGATCGCAAGTTTCAATTCGTTTAAAAAGCCTACCAGGAAAGAAAATGATCTGTTTCAGTTTATGTGAAAGTTACTTGCGTTTGTTAATTATAAATTGTAAATTATAACTTATATCGTGGTTATAACAAATATTTTTTTGAATATATATAATATTGTCATCGTTTGCATGCTCCAAATAATGTCCCTGGTTGCTCAAAGCAAATGATCGTCTTGTTCGACCGACGTTGAAACAAACTTCGCACTGCGTTTATTTATTCCAATATTATTTATCTCAACCTCGACGCGATGGTAATCTCACTTTCATCCAACGGACGGGAGTCATCGTCCCAATAACGTACTATCGGGGCAATCAGCAGCGAGGGAGAACCAGGCTGGTATGAAGAAAATTCCTAACGAAACAGTCGGATTCGCCGGCGGAAAACCGCGGATACCATGCGGCAGACCGGGTTTGTTTGCCGTTTTTCTCGCCGGGGCATCTTTATAAATAGATGTGCACCATTGGCCATTCGCTTAAATCATGCCCATCAAATAATAATCTCGGGTTTTCTTTGTTGGACAAATCAAGAGAGAAAATTAATAGCCGACCGAAGGAATGTGGACGTAGCAGTAGTAACTGTAATAATATTAAGAAAGCACATACTCAGACACAAAGTTATTGAAAATTGTGAGAAAGTTTTTGAAAAACTCCCTTTAGTCAGTGAAGAAACACTTTGGTGCACACCAGCAACACAAACACGTGAAGAAACAGGGCATCCGGGTGTTGAAATTGCTTGAACTTGAAGAGCAGGAAAATTGTATCAAAGAAAACCTGTGACGAGAGTGCATTTTTGTTTTGGGAAAACCACCAAAAAGCCCGATCGTCAAATGTTGACTTACTAAACATGAGGAATAACTTTACCAGGGCGCGTGAACTGAAGGAGTTTATTTGTTATTGTTTTAGCCGTGTTTCATGTTCCCTTTCCCGCTCTTTCTCGCCTGATTTTCCCTCGAAACTAGAAATTAAAGCCAAGCACAAGCGGAGGCCGGACGTTGCGCAGAACTGACGCTAAACGCACTGGCATTAAAAGTAACAAAACAAAAGGGAAAAATAAAAACCATTGCCTCCCTCATTCCGTCATCGAAACGCGGGGGAAGCATGATCGTAGGGCGTTTTGGGAAAGGTGTAGTGCTTCAGCATCCACCCACGCTCAGCATTCCATCCGCTCGACGGAACGAAAATTTAACGAGCACAAATTTACAGTTCTAATGAGCTGGACTAATTTTTCAACCCTTTTTCCGTTTCGAAAGTAGTTAGAGCTCGTCGTGTTTTGTGGTGCGTTTTCATTCAACTATTGCTCTTTTTCACCATCTCTCTCTCCCTCCCTTCGTTCTGTCTCTTTCCAGTTCCGGAAAAGCCACTTAACCAGTGTGGGGTGTCGTGAGCTAGCTAGCTCGTCGTTAAACCGACCGATTCCGGCTCATGTTTGCGAAATTTGGCAAACGGTGAAAGTATCTACTGTGGATCTGCGATTTCAAGAGGTAAGTTCCGTTGGGAATATTTGATTTAAGGTGGAATTTTCATTACTCCATAGTCGCAAGAATGACGCATCCTCTTGAATATTCAAAAGGACCAAATATCAGTTACCAAAATCGTTTGCGTGACATATTTTTCGACGTTTGAATGCAACGATGTTGTTATCGATATGGTTCAATCGTTCACGGACGAATTTTTCACTCGAACCCACCGGCAAAGTTAATTAGGCGGTTTTGTTTTTTGGTAAATTGCTGAAATGAAGCGAAACCTTTACCTATCGAGCACCACCTAATTAAAGAAACACGCTCCGCGTGCTCGAGTGTCGCTGGTGCGCGGGAGGGGATTCCAAGAACCGAGAAAAAGGATGTCGACCGATTTCTCATCTCATTAGCGAAACATCTTTTCCCGGCTGCTGATCCACGTCCTGGGGATTTTCCTCCGAATGCAGGAAGAAGGAAACGGAAATTTACCCCGATTCACAAGAATGCAAACAAGGCCCGAGCATTGGCAATATCCGCCACTGCCCCCCGGTACCGGGAAGATACAATACTTTGGCGCACGCGAAGAGCATCAGTTCCGGTGGCTCCACCGTCATGGCAATTCTCGTTCGGTATGGTTGTGTGCGTGTTACTGAAACGAATTGGCGGTTTACCGGATTGAAAAGTCTTTCGGACTCAACATTGCTTATGTTTGTATAGACATTTTTAACTGCAAATGTTTTTTTTTTAAATTGGGACCTGCTGGATAGCTGCATATTTGAATCTCATAGAGGGAATAAATACAAAACAAATTCTATATTATATGCAATTTGCATTTATCTAGAGGTCATCTGTGATTAGGCAATAACATTATACAAGGTTTCTTAGATGACATTATAAGAGAAGCAGTATTTTTGTCAACGGCAGTACGTTATATTTCACCAACATCAGTCGATTTTATAACGCAACCGCTATTATTACAGCGTCGAAGTTGAATATGTAATTACATTAAATTTCATAAACTTTAATTAAGGAAAGTTATCCACTCTTGAGTTGTGAGAAAACATGAATCCGATGGGTTGTACTGAAAACTTATCAATCTATATCTGTATAACGACTGCGAGGCACGGGTTCAACCCAAGCAGGTCCAGCATCGAATGGACCGGCGATTTCACGGAATTCCATGGCACACCAAGCAGAAGCCGTCGAGTCCCGGTCAGTTAGGATCGCCTTCACAGCGAACGGTCATCTTCAGGGTGGACGAAGTCGATCCTCACTTTTCTACGAAGCGATTCGCGTGAAGATCGTCAGATGCTGATATCATAAATTTTCTCCAATTCTTTTGGCTTTGTTTGTTTTTCCCTTGTTCTCTCGCTACTTCCTTGTTCCCATCGTGCCCGGTGCGAACATTATGCTGCCCGGCTGTCTTTCATGCCATTTATGTTGCTCTCGTTCATCCTTCCCTCTTTTACGTATTGCTCCTTTCTTGAAGAATTCGATTAGCAAAACCGATGATAAAACGGATCGTAAACAGCGTGGTCAACGCTACAGTTTGAGAAAGGAAGGGGAGTGGTTCCGTTTCGCCATCTTTTATGCAAGCCAATGAGCCCCCGATCGATCCTGCCTGCACCGAGCTCCTGCTGGACTGCAGATGTTGCGGTGGTCACTACTGCATACGATATGGCACGATTTCTGGTGTGCTTGCGTTCGGGAGCAGTGAGGAATGTGCATTTTTTTTTCGCAATGTTCGTAGAAGCGGTGGTGCTACCTTTTAAGCTGAAGGAATGAGAAACGTCTTTAGTTTATTGATTTTATTGTGGGGTTGTTGGAGGGAATCTGCACTGCACTGAAAGATATTATAAAAGAAAATTAATTAGTTCGTGATATTGGAAATGCATGAGTTGATTCCGTTGTTTAAATTGTCTATGGTTCTATATAAAGAGTTGACTGAGAAATTCTTTCATTTTTATGTGAACGGCCAAAGTAAAGAAGAGTAAAAAACGGTGTCCTACTTCCATTAGCAACAACTTAAACTTTCCTAGGTTAGGTCGTAATATGTCATTTTTTGAACTCATGGAAAGGTACGAACCGCCGGGACCAATTAGGATGGTCCTTTTACGTTGTTCTGATGGATAAAATACAACTTTCAGAACCTCCTGATGATGTTGAATGATGTTTGGAAAGCACGCACCCTGAAGTCCCCAATGAACTCTGGGTGTGTGCGGTGACCGAATGTTTGCACTCTCCTTTTTGGGTCAGGCACGTCGAACGCAATTTCCATCTGGTTGCATCAAAAATCTAACGGAGCCTGGTTCAAGCTAATTTAGAAAGTTCAACCATCGCAGATACTCTACGCAAGATTGAAACACTCGTGCAATTTTGCGCAATCATTACCCATTGAGCCGACGGTGTGCTGGTGGGGTTGGTTGGTGCCAGCGATGAAGGTTGCATTTTTCTCGTTTTCCCCCAATTTACATATCGGTCGGTCGCACGGGCAGCTCGTTTCACCGGGAAGTCACACCGAAACCATCAACCAACTGCGCCAAGGGCTTGACAAGGCAGAAGATTGTGCGGCTTCCTTCGGTTTTCGTTCCTCGCGATCAGGGCTCGTCAACCGCTACCCATCAGGGCTTGATTCAGCAGTGGATAAAATGAATATATCGTCAAACAACTAAACCGATAAATAATACACAAACATGTTTGTAAATCCCAAAAATACATTGATTTTTGTTTTGCAAACCATTCTTTGCTATATCCAGTTGGCCGGGGGTTTACCAACCCCTGTTGAGCCCCCTGAACGCAACGGGCGAGGAAGTAGGGGGCAACGAAGACGCCGAGCATGATTGCGGTATTTCGAGTCCCTCAGCTTCACGCTGCATCCGCTCGCGAGCATGACATGATGATGGAGTATGCAAAAGAAACGAAACAAATGAACGATTTCTGATGCCCCATCCTTCGCCCTGGAACTACTCCCAGACGTCGTTTCCCAATAGGACAGGGTGGGAGAAAAGGGGGGAAGGGCAGTGCGTTGAAGAAGAGAAACAAGTCCGGTTACGGAGGCCGGTTACCTTCCTGAGGGGGGAATTTAAGGTTCCTATTTGTTTGTTTTCCTGCCGAGTGAACAACTCGAGGTGCCTTCGCACGCTGGCTGGAATGGGAACGGCGAAAAATCAGGCCTCAGAGCTTAAAAAAAGCAGTAAAACCCACAAACCAAGAGTGTGGGGGGAGGGCATCGGGAAGATCCAACACTTCCCTCACCTCGTGAGGCGAACATGTTTACGAATTTCAAGTAATTCTGTGCGCATATACTGCAAGGCCTCCTCAAGATGCCAACGAACGATAGGAGAAGAAACCTCCGGATCGGTTGTGTGAGCCGCTCCCAAAATTGGAGGCTAACAAACAGAAGCTCGCCCCCCCCCCCCCCACTTCCTTGCTGGTGAAGGACTGGGTAGGGGAGGGGGTTGAAGAGACCAACGGTGCGAAGTATAACCACCATTCGAACGATCATTTAGGCAATTATTCGGAACCACAACGGCAATTATTTGCCGAGTTTATTGTTATCTTTAATACGCGAGTTAGTTAAATATTGATTTTGTGCTTTTCACGCGCCATGGCCCATTCGCGGCGTACCATCGCGTTGAGTCATCTTCTTTCGGGCTCCTGCTCAACCGGTACACTGGGTAGTATTGGGTTGAACGGAACGGCGCAACAGTGCTAATGAGTTGCCATGTGCTAAATATTTTCTTCCTCAAGAAAATGTTCTGCGTTGGTTGCAGAACCATGACCAGAAGAAATCATGAACGCGAATGTGAGTTTGTGTTCAGATGTGATTCCTGACATCATATTGAATAAACGACTTGGTTTGACATTTGATAGGAATGAACGGGAAAGTTGATTTGATACTATAAAATGACGATAGATGCAACTGAGTACATCGCTTCATATTTAATATTATTGACGTTATCGGGCTTATAAATAAAAGAAAAGTTTGAAACAATTAGTTGAATTGCGGAGAAAAACATCATTCGTTCCGTGCTTGCGAAGGTAATGGAAAATTCATTTCATCGCTGCAAATCCACCGATGCTCTCGCCTCGTTAACTTCGAGGACGGTACCCACCCTACGCCATAAATACTTCATTTACCAAATTATCTTTGCCGAACCGTTTGTTTTATTTGCAAACAGGGCACGACACATAAAAACAATAATTATATGCACACGTACACAAACACAAGCGCGCGCGCGCGCGCACACACCATGTGCAGCATGCTTATCATCACCTCATTCATTTGGCGTTTTCATCATCCCCTCTTCGATCCTGGCTAGCGTCCAGTTTCCGTTTGGCTCTCGCCCGGTCCATGTAAGGGATACCTTCCCTTTTCCATCCGAGTGCAGTGCAGCTCAAAACGCGCAACGAAACGTGGCTGGAACGAAACAGAGCTCGAAGCAAATGTGTGGTGGTTGCTTGGGAAAGGAGTTAAAAAGCAGGGAACCTGCAAATTATTTGCGGATTTCCATCCATCGTCCCATTTTATGTGTGGTTCTCGTAGTTTTTTCTTGTTGGTTTTTTGTTAATGTACGAATACCCGATGAAGTAGTTTTCCTCCTGCTTTTGAGCGATGCGTTCACTTGCAAGACCGGCACTGCACTTGCCGGCAACAACGAGCCGTGCACCGCCTACCAATCGGTGCACATTTGGCGTTGATGGACGTAAAAGGGGCTCTTTCAACAATCGATCCTTAACAAGGATCTCTTTTACCTCGGGGGTGATTGTTGTTTGGTGCTTCCTCCACCATGGTGGTTAACTGTTTTTTTATGTTTAGTTTCACAATGGATGGAAAAGTATCGCGATCGTGAAGGAGGTTACGAAATCTAGTACATATTCAAGTATTAGGTTTTTTTTGCTGGATCTTTTTATTATTTTTTCGCTAAGAGCATGTTCTGTTTCATTGTTTTTTTAATTGAAAATTGTTCATTAACCGGCTTGTCGGCTGTTTATCAGAGATTAAGTTCAAAAAAAAAAAAGAGCAGCTTGCTGCTCTTACTTTAAAAATCTAGGTCTTAATTAAATTCGTAATCTTTGTAATTAAAACTGGTTATTAAAGGATAGAGATTTTAAATTGTGATTGAGAACATTAAAGGATTTCTCTGGCCTGGTTTTAGAGGAAACTGAATGTATCGGGTAGGGAGAACGTAATTTTTCAACTCTTCGCTTTCCGTTTAGGTGCAAAATATTGTATACGACATTAATGATGCAATATCAATGGTCGTTTCTATTTGAAACAATAACGGTCAGGGCTGATCGTCACTTTCTGCTCGCCACGACATGGTCTCTAAAGTAAACCCGATTCGAACTTAATCTAGCTCAAACAGATCCAAATTGTCCGTATCCGAGCCGGGATCAGATTGAAAGATGGCGTATCTGAAACCCCCGGGGGAAGCATTGCACGGCCAGGGGATGACGACCGACGAGGGCGAACGGCGTACGAATCGCGCTAACGATCCATTTCAACGCATCTGCCTCGCGGACTTCTCGCTTGTTTTGTTTATGCCTGCCCACATAAACACACACACGTATGAAGAAAAGCCACACACTGCGGTGGTTTGGTGGGGCATGCAATCGCTTCTCACTCCAATTTTATCCCCCGGCCCCGTTTCCCGCCTTCCTGCAGTGCCATCGGTCGGAGCTGACGGTTCGGGACGGGATTTCATTTCGCAGATCGCGAAACCGGGGCGCAAAACCCGGGACCGCGTGTTGTGCGATGGCGGCGCGCCTGTGGTGCGAACGAACGCCAGCGTGAGTCCGAGCATACGAGGCGCGATAACATGGCTGGCTGGCCCAGTGCTGCTTGGTGCTTGTTTATGCTGATGATGTTGCTGATGATGCTCATGATCGAGCACACGTCGCGGTCGTCGTCGTCGTCGTCGTCGTCGTGGTCGGCTCGTTTCCGGGGCCCCCTTTCATCGGATGCTCGCGGATCGCCGATGGAAAATGCTAAAAACAAACGACGTGTAATGTTTGCATTACTCATTCATTCCTCCAGCGCGCCCCGGTCCTTCGGCGCGTTCCGTTTCGAGCACGTTCGCCTCGGCGATCATGCTGTCACTTCCAGGGTTGGCAATGCGTGGCTAGCAGTGTCTTCATCTGCTCCCCACAACCGCCAGGGTGCGTCTTCTTTTAGCAACCGCACCGCGATCCATCCTGCTGTTTTGCTGTTGCTGCGAGCGCGGGATGATCGGTCGATGAAAAATTAGCATCAAATCAACTGTGAAGAGAATAATGTACCCGATCGTGGCTGGACTATCACTACTGTGCCTAATGGTGGGTAGTTTCTCGAATAGCTAGGATTCGTGCATTCTTAGCGCATGGGTTTTCTAGCTTTTTTTTCTCTCGCTGACGCTTCTTTTAAATTTCTTCGTCACTCGGCGTCTCAGCTGCGCACCATCGGACCATCGAAGGTTTATTTTTCATCCTAAGCGAGCAAATCAATCGTCCCAACCCAATATGTATGATAGAAAAAAACAATCTCTGTACCGATCATCCTTTCAATCGTATAAAATGGATACATAGTTGTCATAATATTTGATCATAATTCTCGCCAACTTCTCTGGCAAGTGATTGTTCCATCCCAAAGCTTCTGGAACGTCCAATAGCACTTGAATGCGTGAATAAGTTAATAAACGAGCGTCATTTATCAGCGAGCATAAAAAAAACTTGAAACATTGAAACAGAGATACATGATACGAGGATAGCTAAAAGAAATGATAAATATTACAGAAAACGATGCACATCAGGAAAGGGAAATAAAGAGAGACAGAGACTAAATGAAAGAGTGAAAGATGTAAGACACATGCTGGCTTTAAACGAGCCCGGAACGCCCGGAGTCAAAGGGCACGATTACAGTTTGAGTTATTTTTCAAAGGTGTACAAGGTGCTTGCACCATCATCCGTTTGTCTCACAACATGGTCAGAGCAAGGAGAAAGAAAACGAGTGAAAAACAATCCTAGAATAGCACCGGCCCAACCAGTATGTTGACGGGGGGTGGCTAGAAATTTGTCCTGTTCCTTCTGGACTCCCCGGGGGCTGCTTGGGAAGGTAAACGACGTTAAATGGTGCATACCGATTGCAGTCAGGTACACATCACAATCCGTTTCATGTCTGGACCCCCCTTCATGGATTTTGTATGGACCTTCATACCCTGCCTTTCAATGGACTGTACTCTCTCAGTTAATGAATTTCAAACCCATCCATACGCTGTAGAAATCCATCGCTTCGTTCTGGTGAGGTGTAAAATATGAACCATGATCCTTTTTTAACCATGGAATGATGGCTGTGGCGAAGCACAGGTAGTTCCGAAAACGGATACGGGTTCCTTCTGTTCCTTTCGTGCAAAAGAACACTGATGCAAGATTCGCTGACCGCTTGACTGGCGACGCCTCGGTTGTATTACCAAGGAACTTATTACTCTCGTACTGGAGTATTGGATGAACTCAGCCGGGAGTGGACCTCCGGCGGAACCCCATCGGGTTTGGTCCGGTAAGGTAAATAAAACAAACACGCCGTTCTTCGTGCCCCAAAGCGAACGATCGGTAGAACCTATGGAGAGAAAGGGGAAAAAGAAGCCCTGCCCAGCCTTCGAATGAAATCAGATATCCTTTAAACGCTTCTCGGAAGTTTAAAGCGAGCTTAGGCACA
>KE525270.1:61157-114913 GCA_000441895.2 Anopheles sinensis | reverse complement strand
CGCAGTGCGTTACTGTTTCGGCTACTGGCTCGAAAGGATTGAGACTGGCTCGCGACCGACGGGCTATATTTGGTGATTAAAATGCAATTAACGATGGTTTTATGGTTTTTTTCGGAGAAATCGAATTAAAATAAAGGGATGTTCTCGCGACCGAACTCCTGAGGGCAGGAACTTGTATTTGTGGGAGTTAATTATGAATCAATGTTGGTAGAGTAATTGAGTAAAAATTTGAAACGGTTCACTGAGCTTTCACTGCAATTCAAGCGATGTGCAAACGTATGATGTAGGTCTAGTTATTTGCACGGAAACAAATTTATGTCTAGGCTGAAAGCACATATCGAGTGATTTTCACTTCATCCCCCTCCGCTGAGTACATCATTATTTCCACAGATATGTGCGTACTATCATACGATACTCGTTGCCGGCGATACTGCGACCAGCCGAGTGTATTCGTTAATCATAAAAATGGAGAAAAAAAACGGTTCTACCATAATGTTCTGACGCAGTGGCTCGGATTTAATGTACTGCGTACAAAGTTCTTAAAGCACGCCAATGGCCGCCGGACCTGCAGCAGCATGGTGTAATGTTGTGTACATTTCAAACATGTTTTATGCAGCCGCCTGAAACCGAAGACCGCGAGCGTACACCACAGGGTTCCCGGGCTACGACCGGGTTGGCCGGAGCAGTGCACTTTTGGATGCAGTTGTTTGTTTGACGCTATGTTTACTTCACAGTGCCCGGCACTGGAACTTCGTGTACCGGTAGGGTACGTACCTGTTCCTGCCGCCAGCAGACGCTTTCCCTCGCAACGGACGGAGATTTCATCATTCGAACCTCATCTTCCACGCTTACGCCAGCAGCCCGCCGGCATCTGGTTTGATTTTGACAACCGCGGGACTACTGGCTGTGTGTGTTGTTCTTTCGAGCGTGTGTGCTACCCGGCCAAATGTTCCTTGGCGTAAGAGCAAGAAGCAAGAAGGGCACCACAAGCGAAAGTGCAACGGCCAAGCTCGGCTCCCAGAAGACAAACAACGGCGGGATATGATGCACCTTACTCGAGCAACGTAGCAGCGCGCGAACAGCGAGTTCGATAAAAATAGTTTACAGATAATAAAATTTGATGTTCTTCCACGTCCCTCTTCTTTCGCCGGGGAGAAGGAGTACTTGCCGCTCGCTAGACACTCATCCCCTTCTCACCCGGAAACAGGAGCGGCAGAGTTTCGGCAGTGAACCCGAACCCCACAGTTTCCCGCGGGTTAATATCCTATGTTTTTAACTGTTTCACTTCCCGGGACCTCGGGATGACATGTGCGCGCACCGGGAGACATATGCACTCCCTGGGACACACGGGGCACCTGAACACCGGGACGCTAATGACAGACAGGCCCCTCCTCCTCCCTCCGGCAACCACGACGTTATTGATCACTTCCTGTCGTTTCGCTCGTGATGAAAACTTAATGGCTACCTAGGCCCCGGGATCCGCCCCGGTATGACTCGCTTATCGTGTCGAATGTAATTATCGTTTGCATGTCGGAACCGGCCGATGGCCGTACTTACGACAGGATCTGTGGTGCAACTGTGTTTTGTCGTGCGAGATTTGAATCAACAAATTAAACATCGTTTATGGCCGGCGCGGGTCATTAATCGGCTGCATGTTTGTTCATAGTGTCTTAAACCGTGTCCGACATGTCAGAAGCTACTGGTAAACGTGTCACGGATGAACCTTTAACACCTTTTTTTATTGCAAAGCCAGCGAGGGGATTGCAGATAGTCTAACATGCCCATCTCGAAGTCGCTGGTAAATATTCCTGGAAAATGTGAAAAATGTGAAACGATTGGAAAATAGGAAAAGGACATAGAAGAAGCTGTCTTGTTCCCGGTGTCCGTTGACACGGCGTCGTGGGGAGTATGACAGAATATAATGATACCAACACCTTTGGTTGGGAACGGAAAGTACGAAGCATGCAGCACGGTTGACATTTGTTCGTGGGACATGCTGTGCAGAAATCTTCCACATGATTAGATTACCAGAGCTCGGGTTGGTGGGATGAACGTGTGGATGTGTCTCTTTTTTTCACTCTATGTTGCTTTTCCCCCCGCGAGGCTGAAAGTGGACGGATCGGAAAACACGGGATAAGCAACGCCACAAGGTGTCAACGTTTCAACCAACCAACAGCACGCGGGAAACGTCCCACCGCCTTCCGGGAGCCACCCCCCCGGATCGGATGAACCCCAACGCGACGACCGGGCAAGGCAATCTTCATCGATACCACACACACACACTCACTCGCACACTCCGGTTCCCGGAGAGACAGACACCAACAGTTATTTGCACAACCGATTGGGTGGCTGAAATATGATACAGCACCGTAACCGAACGCCAGGGGCGTTTTGTGCCCTAAGAAGAAGGAAAAAAACCTCCGCAACCAGCACGTCCCTTTCCTCCCCTTCCCCCCATTTGGTGGTTTTCATTTTGAGTGGCACAATCCTGTCGGTACGAAGAGCAACGGTCGGACGAACGACGCGACCGAAACCAAGAAACCCGGGGCGAACGAAAGGCGAAACCGACTTGTGTAATAATTTTAACACCTTCCAAACACTTCACCGTAAGCGGTCGGTTTCCCTCCCTCCCCGTCTCGGCATGTCCTCCAGAACGAATGCCACCCATTGTCTTAGGTCTCGCTGCTGGCAGAAACCCTACAAGCGGATCCTTCTGCTGGAGCGTCTGGGGACATACTCTGTTTTGTCAACTGAGAAATGGCAAATCCACTCACCCACCGGCGGGCAAACAGCTAGTCCCCACCGTCATTCGGAAAAGCATAAATTGACACACGCACACACTTCTCTTCTGACAAGCGATGTGTGTCCTTTTGTATTAAGTCAGGCTTTTCGGGCAAAGGGCAGTACTGGAAAGACCACATCATTTACGCATTATACCATCGTACCGTTTAATCGAAATAGCTCTACTCCTTTTCCCCCCGGGACGAAGGATCTCCCTCATTAATCTGTTGTCGAGCGCACTGTTCCACTAACTACGGTGAGTCTCCCCCTATCGGACGGGACATGCATATGCTGCGTGCGTAGGTCGTGTGTCTTTGGCTTATTTGCCCGAAGATCTCCTACGGCGCGAAAATGTGCACGTATGCACGAATCTATCTCCGGGCACGAGCGCTGCTACACAAGATACATCGAGGTCCCAAGGGGGGTTCCGACTGGGACGGGAAATTAAACGGATGTGTAAAGTGTGCATCGTCATGGGGACTGCACTGGATGGACAGGGCTCTCTCTCTCGCAGTCAATCTCGGGTGGTGGTGGGACACCTATTTACGGTCCTCTGGTGTTAACGGGCTCATAGAACTGGACTCGTATAGGCAAACCCATCTGCTCATTTGCATAGTTGCTGTTCATTTCGACGAGCTGTAAAAGGGAACTGGCGTAGCTATGAGGCATCCAGGCAAAGTCGAATCTGTCGAAGTGCAGGATTCATTAGTGGTGAGGCGAATGGATGTGGACAAATTTTTTTTCTCAATTTTCTGACCATCACTGGCTGTCCGAGTGGCATGTTACGAGATAGAAAACTCGGAAAACGTATGTCCCCTCAGCAACGCCATGTTTATTCATGCCTCGAGCGGACTCCACTGTTGTTGGAATTAAATTCAATAAAAATCACTTTCCCAATTTACAATTTCTAGAGATTCCCAACGATGGGAAGCTGCCATTGTGTTGCAAACCGAGTTGTACTTCCGTCTCGGATCAACCGTTGTAAGGTAAATCCAATTACCAAAGTGCAATGCGGTCGGATATTCCGATTCGGAAGGTCGTGGAAACAGCCTGAACATTAAAGCACGTCCAGCGATTGTGGATGACAGTTTTATACGCTCGAAATGATCTCATTTCCCCATGATAGTACTGTGGTAATTCCTCCACGAGATTAATTCCACAAACCAATCACAACCAACTCTCTACAACTCAATGTTCTAATCAATGTTCTATTCTTTTTGCTTTCTATCACCAACAGACTTCATCGATAGTTTAATTACGGAGAGTCCTGAAGGACGAGACGAGCGGCCTGGCCTGCAGACGCGTTCTATCGCATATCTGACCTGCGCCACTGGTAGCAGGATGACGTTCGGTTTGGTGGAAAGCATCTGAAATCGAAGGAGAGGAGAGAATTCAGCTTGCCTTTCAAAGAGTGAAGAAGCAAGTGCAAGGATAAAGGGCGCACCAAAGCCTTGAACGAACAAACACACGGACAACGCGAGAAAGCGTTTCGTTTCTGTACACACAATGTCACTGCTGGAACGAAGTAAAGACAGGAGGAGCGGCAACCTGCGGATGAGAGTCTCAGCCATGAACGTGCTTGCAGGGTTGTTGTTGGTGCTGGTAGCAGCCGGCGGCGGCCGGTGGGAGGTGGAAGGTAGCTACCACTCAGGCGTCAGCCCGATGCCACACGTGCCGGCCGTGCCAAAGGACCCGAACTCGCGATGCGAAGAAATCACCATCCCGATGTGCCGCGGGATCGGCTACAATCTGACCTCGTTCCCGAACGAGATGAACCACGAAACGCAGGAAGAGGCCGGCCTGGAGGTGCACCAGTTTTGGCCGCTGGTCGAGATCAAGTGCTCGCCCGATCTGAAGTTCTTCCTCTGCTCGATGTACACGCCGATCTGCATCGAGGACTACCACAAGCCGCTGCCGGTGTGCCGGAGCGTGTGCGAACGGGCGCGGTCCGGCTGCGCGCCAATCATGCAGCAGTACAGCTTCAACTGGCCGGAGCGTATGGCGTGCGAGAGTCTGCCCGTGTCGGGCGATAGCGATAACCTGTGCATGGAGATGCCGAGCGAGGAAGAGCACGGCGGTGGTGATCGTGGCGCCGGCGGATCGTCGTCGGGTGGAGGAGCTGGAGGTGGTGGCTCGGGACATTCGGGCAAACCGACGAGAAAGTCACACTCCGGTGGAGGTGGCGGTGGCGGTAGCGGTGGACAGGGTGGAGGCAGCGGAAGCCAGCAGAACAACAAATGCAAGGGCAAGAATTCAAAAAACTGCCAAAATCCCCCCGGGGAAAGAACAAAAGAGTGCATGTGCCGGTGCCGGGAGCCACTGGTAGCCCTGGGGAGGGAAAGCAGCACCACAACGCTACTGCACCATCACGGCAGCCTAAGCGCCAACCAAAGTGTCGAAAGGGTCGGCGACGTGCAAAACTGCGCGATCCCGTGCCGGGGGGCGTTCTTCACGCAGGAGGAAAAGGACTTCGCCGGGATCTGGATAGCGCTGTGGTCCGGCCTCTGCGGCATAAGCACGCTAATGACACTGACCACCTTCCTCATCGACACCGAAAGGTTCAAGTACCCTGAGCGGCCGATCGTGTTCCTGTCCGCGTGCTACTTCATCGTGTCGTGCGGCTATCTGACGCGCATCTTCCTCGGCCACGACGAGATTGCTTGCGACGGCAAGTCGATCAAGTACCCGTCAACCGGCCAGAGCTCCTGCACGATGATCTTCATCATGGTGTACTTCTTCGGCATGGCGTCGTCGATCTGGTGGGTGATCCTGTCGTTCACCTGGTTCCTGGCTGCTGGCCTCAAGTGGGGCAATGAGGCGATCTCGAAGCACTCGCAGTACTTCCATCTGGCCGCGTGGCTCATCCCAACCGTTCAGACCGTTTCGGTGCTGCTGCGACCTGCCGTCGACGGTGATCCGGTCGCCGGCATATGCTACGTGGGCAACACCTCCGTCGAGCATCTGAAGAACTTTGTGCTCGCCCCGTTGTTCATGTATCTGGTCGTCGGAACCACCTTCCTGATGGCTGGCTTCGTGTCGCTGTTCCGCATCCGCTCGGTCATCAAACAGCAGGGTGGAATCGGTGCCGGCTCGAAGGCGGACAAACTCGAGAAGCTCATGATCCGGATAGGCATCTTCAGCGTGCTGTACACCGTGCCGGCCACGATCGTCATCGGGTGCCATCTGTACGAGGCGTCCTACTTCGAGGACTGGATGACCGGCCTAACCTGCCCGTGCAAGGTTGCTCCGGGGTTGCGGCAAAAGCCGCTCTACTCGGTGCTGATGCTGAAGTACTTCATGGCCCTGGCCGTCGGCATCACGTCCGGTGTGTGGATCTGGTCCGGCAAAACGGTCGACTCCTGGCGGCGACTCTGGAGAAGGCTATTCGGCTCGCCGGATCCGACCGGTGCCGGTCAGGTGCTGATCAAACCACGCCCACCACTCCCACAACCGTACGCAACGTCCGGCATTGGCGTGCCCGGGTCGGCAGCCGCTTCCCTGCTTGCTACCCCGTACACCCAGACCGTCGGCAGCGTGGCCTCGACCAGCCATCACCATCTGCACCATCACGTCCTCAAGCAGGCCCCGCTTAGCCACGTATGACCTGGAGATATAGGCGGCGCATCTACCCTAACAGCCGGATCCGGATCCGTCGTCGATCCGCGCGCCGTCTCCGTCGTTGTAACGCTTCCCGGCCCGCAACCAGGGCAAGCCCTCAGCGATTATGGTCCGATATAGTTGACCGTACGACCAGATAATACGGGCCGATGGATACCACCCAGCAATCTAAGTGAACTGTGAATACCCACAGCGTACGCGCGGCAAACCTCCCTGCAACCCTCCCGGCACCACACCACCCCTTTGGGAACGACGACGAGCGTGCCTGGGTGACTTTGTGAGAGCGGACCGCGAACGCTATTCTTAATAGTATTAAAGTCAACTCAACTCAAATCGATACTACTTCTACTACTGGGCTACTAACTGTGTCGCGATAGTATTTAATGGGAGACAGTCAAACAACCAACAACAAACAACTACAACCTACCTATTCTCTATCATCGTAATTTCTCCTTTACCTACGATAATAATACTGCGTCCCAATTCCACCCTCTACTATGCGTTAACGAAAACACACAAACACGTGGGTAGAAAACACCCTTCGGCAGGAGTAACACCGGCGTGTGACATAACACAAGCGTTATCGTGTAAGGACAGTTCAAGCTAGCGGCTCTCTTTTCTAGTCGACAATGTGTGTAACCGGTTAGTAACTGAAACATAGTGTTTTAAAGAGCGGCATTGTCCGTGCGCGGGGGTATGTGGAAGTTTGTAAGTTATATTTTATACATGTAGAGAAGATGAGAAGATAATACGCCAACATGCGGCCAACGCAACGCATCAGCAAACGTCGTGTGTACAGAGAGGACGAATTAGGTACATTTTCTTGCCGGACAACGGACGGAGCAGAAGTTGAATCAAACAGTTGGATGTCGCGCGCGAAAGGCAATTAGACGTACGAAGATAAACTTACAAGTGTGTTCTTTATCGATACGAAGCAGTTCGTAGGAGGATATTACTTTACCCGTGCGCTAAAGACGAAATCAAACATGACAATACCCTTTCACAGTCACACAAAAGGGAAGATACATAAACGAGTTAAAACATTACGCTGACGCACAATGGAAACTATTTACCAGGAAACAACGCAAATCCCAACGGGAGAACAACACCTTACACTGCTCCATATAAAAAAACAAAACGGTGGTGATGATTTTTCTCATTCAAAACTACTTCCTTACACATTAACTCTTAACCCGAAAATCGCCAACGCAAGCGCATGAAAAAATACAGCATAGGGAACATTTAAAAAAAAACCCGTAGACCTCAAGTAAGCAAACGGACATAAGAAACGTTTTTTCTAAATGGTGCATTTTGAGATGAAACTTTTATACGTAATTAGCGTTAATTTACAAAGTACTCGAAACCCCCGGAAATCAAACCTTAGCTCATCGTAATAACATTCATCATTGGATAGAAAAACAGGTTCACTTTTCATCACTGTTCGGTGCGCATAGTTTTATTGCGAAATGTTTCTTTTTTGTTTCGATATGATGCGTTTGATGGAGAGGAGAAGTCAAGAGACTTCGAGTGACTATTGTTTTGATTCGCGATTATTTGATAATAATTTACTCAATTTTTTTTTGTTTAAAGCTCCCATGGAAGCTTCTTGCGGATGTTTTGTTTTTGAATTTTACCAAATCCATGGCTCCCACAATAGCGTACGTTTATTTTCGTTTCCAGCGTATTTTTTCTTGTCCCTCGAAAGAGATGGCCAACGCTCGTCCTCGCTGATGTTGTGTTTGGTACGAGCGTTTCCTACTTTCTACCCTTGTGTTTGCCAGCTTTCGTACACGTCCAGCGCAAGCGTTGTTTCTCTCAGATTGCCATATATATAGCGGTCCGCTTATGGCCCCTTCTCGGCTGAAGGGTGCCGAGCAAGTGACGTTTAGAGATAGTATAGTTAGTTTTGTTTTAAGGCGGTCCTCGAAGCTACCTACTCTTTCTTGTGTTTCGTCCTTTCGATTTACTTTCAATTCGTTTGTCTTCTCTCGGAGGCATCTCTTCTTCACTACCGGACGCGGGCGGGTTTGGCTTCATTTCTATGTTCTTTTTATATTTCTGTTGAATGAATTCAAACCTTCCCATCTGGCGGTCGTTCAATTGCTATGTCTTATAGATCGCTTGTACCTAGTAATAGCTGCCACAGTGTGCTCCCCCTCATGGACGAATTGGATTTAGTGTACATATCAACCAAAATGCTACATATTTTACATTAGCAGCTGATACGATACGTGTCAAGCAATGTGGCCGCGTTCGGTTTATCACTTGACCATCCCCCTCTGCACGCCTGCAATGGCCATCGAGGAGGGGGCTGGGCATCAGAATATCGCAAACTGGGCACACTCGGCAACCAAGTGTAAATGTTTTGTAATTTATTGACCGGCCGTTTGCGGATGGGCTCGGATTCAGGTACGCCCATCTCTTCGCAAGTCGCGCCAACTCAGCGTTATCGACGCAGAGATGTTTGCAGCCAGCCACTGTGTGCGAATTGCAACCGCCCTTGTACAGTATACACTATAGGAATGTTAGATGATTAACGAAAACGCAAAGGAAAACCACAAAGGAAGAACAATAAGCTAGGAAAACACTTACTTTTAAGTCGATGGTTGCGTAAGAAACTGAAGAGTCGGTAGAGGACAGCACGTTTGCTTTATTCGTTCGAATGATCGAATCCAAATTATGCTTAGGGGAAGACAGTTTCGTTAGAATCATGCGTGTCGGGTAAAACCAGGAAATCTCGTCGAATAAAAAAGCAGCAGAAAATCCCGAAACACTGCACAACATACATACGGGAGCAAAAATCCCATCCCAAACAGTCCCAATCATCGTGTCACTCCCTCATTTTTTGCCGATGGCATCTATATTTATCAGACTACAAATTTCACCACTCGGTTGCACATATGCCCATTCTGCAGGTTCATTCACTGAGCAGCTTTGTAACACATTTCTCGCGTCACCCGATGGCCTGTGAAAATAAAACAAAAAGGGAAAACCAAAGGAAAAACAAGCTCACACCTGAGCAAATCCCTTCGAATGCTAGCGAACGTGGCGACGTACGAACGTATGTTTCTTTTTTTTTTGTCCCTCATAACCTTCTTGGAGAAGGACTGACGGCGGAAGGTTAAAGAAAGTTAAACAATCACATCATTGCCAGTGCACAACAATGATGAGCAATAGATGGGGTAGAATGAAAATAGCATCGTTTTATGCTGAACGTTAGAGTGAAATTTAACAAGAAGAGGGAAAACACTCAACCATATGAAACAAAAAACGTTTTAAAATTATCTGGTTTTAACAGATACATAGACTGTATACGAATATTGTTCATTTAGTTGTTTGTGAAAAATAACTGACACATTACTGCCATCCGAGTACTGGAAAACAAAAAGCTGGCCCACGAAACCAAGCTACTGAATGCAAGGATAACGGATGTTTTAAGGCTTTATTCGGTTGCTGTTTTTTGTTCTGTTTTACAGTTTTAGCAAGTTTGCTCGCTTCGTACTCTGTACAGTAGTTTGGTTACGGTTTTTCACAAATCGAACTCACGCTAAACCCTCAAGGATCGATGACCAGGAACGATCGTGTCTATGTCGGTGTGTTTGTATGTCGAATAGTTCTACTTAATATGTGCACACCACGGTCGGGGTAAGTGCAGGCCAGCATGCTACCCACAGGGAAGGGTGGAACGAATTGTGAGGAAATTGTAACAACACGTATATAACATAACGCAGGAAGAACAATGTGTGGCGAAAACCAGTAAACTCTACTAAAGTAAGAAAAACCTCTTATACAGTGGAAGTGAAAGCATATTTTTAATTGTTTAATAAATTATTAAAATAATAAAAAAATATAAGTTTTGGCATGGGGAATTTGATCAAAAAAATATCACAAGGAAATGTTTGTAACCTTTGATCACACAAATATCACAATGTGTTGGTTTACATAAACGGACCACGTAAAAAGACCCCGCTAGTTTGCCAAGGTCACCTGAGAATTTGTCCAAACTAAACATTTATTAACTATAATGATAATTAAGAAACAGAGATTATTTGCAACTTACCATTACTACGTACCACCGTACGGGTTAGTTTCTTTCAACCAAACCCAGAAACAAATTTACTTTAAACGGTTGTTTTTACTACTTGTTTTAATAAAAAATATAAATTTATAACACAAAAAGTCCATAAAACTCGTTTAGGCTTTTTAAATCAAAATTGAAATTGCATTAATTTCTTGAAACAATCTTAACTGGTGACAGGGTAGTGAGAGTGTGGAGGAGAAAGGTAATTAGCGCTAGGGCATCCTCTCACTGGCGTAGACTCGAATCCTGCCCCCTGTACAAAACGAATCACTATCCTCGTACGTCCGGAAATGCAGGAAAGTTTCGGATTCATCCGAATTGAATTTTGGAAAAACATGCAACAATTCTTACAGCTACGGTCTGACATAGAAGTTGAAGGAAAACATTGAAAACGTAAACCAAAATCCAATGGATAGATATTAGGCAGCCTTTAACCTTATTTAGCGATTGTTATAATTAAAAATTGGGAGTTGTAATTAAAAATTTATCTAATCTCTTTACATTATATACAAACCTTAAATTACATCCATCTATCGTCTAAATTTGCAAAGTAAATTATTCGAAATTTGCAAAGTAATTCATTCGCTTTTTGTAATATGTAGTAAAGAAGTTGTTTTTTCATGATGCATTTAGGTATTCTTAATCCCGCACCCAATTTATAAGATGCGGCTGAATAAAAAAATTAAAAAATTGAAAAAGGAATTGTACATTGGTTATGTTTTGGAGCATTTTGTTCAGTGGCCATACACTAATATACTGTATATTGTGTACACTGTATACTTAACTTTGGACATGTTTAGGCATGTGTATTTTTTCATTTTAATAGTTAATATTTTGCAAACTTTGTTCCATGTTTAGCTGAGTTTTACTTTTGTATGCATATTTTATGAATTTAACTTAATCTTATGTAAAAGATCGTTACTATTCGTAAACCAGTAAACCAACGATCCTGAGTTGATTTTCAAAAATAAACTTGTATGATTGGCACTTGCCACGATAGAAGCAACCGCTCATCAGTCAACCTATTATTTGTCGCCAATGTCCCATAAATTTGTGACTTCAACACCCTTCAGCTGTGCGCAGGAGATCATCTAACAGACTATGCTCATAATTTGCCCGCTTGGCAGCTAATTTTCCACGCCAACCCCATCACACCCAACATGTTAATGGGAATGCTCCATTCCACTCATTCCAAACGAAGAAACGCTGATCACCTCCAACCTCCGCATTTTCCCAGTCGTCGTACCCAGCAAGAAGCAGCTTAGGACCAGATTTCCACCGAATGAAACCAACATCGCTCGTCAACGGTCGAACGGTCGGAAAAAAGGTTATTTGCGGCTTCATCAATCCGTTGTCCCCCATTGACTCTCCTAATAGTCGTCATCAGCGAGAATTTATTTCAATGATTCCGTGGCTCATTCTTTCGTTTATGCGCGCATCGACGCATTAGGTTCTTCATTTTGGTTGGCCGCCATTCGTCGACGCGGATTTTCCCTTTCATCCGGGATGATCATTCTTTAGGTCCCAAAACTACTTGCAATTTGGTCGGAGATTTGTCACGTGTAGGGACAATTTTCACTAACTGTGGACTATTTCACAGCCAGTCCATGACTGTAGAGACACGTGAGCGTCAAAGAATGTAAATTAAAATAACCGCATTTGAGTTGAAAAAGGACTGATTGTAGACTTTGGATGGGACAACCATTACCCTGAATTTGTGCATACTTCTTGGCCAACAGAAAAGATCAGCTTCTGCCGAGAAAAGCTGATGCAAATCGCACCGTATCGTGTTCCAATTCCAGAATCGTTTAAAAGTGTCTATTTTGAAGCGCAGTAAATAATTCAGCTCGAACATCAACTATCACAAATAATCGTCTTACAAAGTCCTTTGATGTTTTAATTTAGTAGTGAGTGAAATATTTTCTATGAGTTTATGGCTTTAAAAGAAGTACCATTTTTTATAAGGATACTTTTTCTATTAACTAAATGATCTTTAGACATGCTCATACCACAACTTATTCTAATCGCTCTATCATTTTCAAACGAAAATGTCGAACAAATAATGGAAATCTTCTTTTCCAAATTTCAAAAATTAATTTCAATATTTTGAATAAACCAACTACTCTTTTAAGTTATGCTCTTTAAACCCTTTCCTCATTCAGACAATTTTATCTTTTATAAGATGTTGTAAACCTGTAGGCTATCATTTTTATTCCCAAGCTAATAGAACGAATGTGCAATTAATACTGATTCGGCTGATTGTAATTTATTGAACTTTTTTACACTAATGCTACTGAAAAAAAATACTTTAAATACAGATGCCCTTCAGATATGAAACTTATTGGGTACCTTCTATTAAAGGATTTAAAAATGTTAAAAGTGGTAGTCACTTAAAATGTTTTGATTGATGTACTCCAGACCACGTTTTTTTGCAATATTTTGAAAAACTACTGGAAAGTCAAAAGAAAAATTCATTTATCAAACAACACGCACCAACACATTCAGCCTAACCATTTTCCTGTCGGTACCGAACGACGACGGCGGATTGTTTCTTGCACGATGACGATGACGGTACGACAACATTTACTCTTGAGAGATGAAAGTTACTTAGTCCCATTCCAGTAGACCAACAGCGGGTCAATTTTAGTGGAGAAGTTTTCTTTTTTGTATTGTTTCATGCTATTTTCCTTTCTGCTCAGCATGTTTCGTGTTTTTAGGAACGAAAACAAAAAACGAAAAACTGGCTCCGCCGGAAACAGCTTGCGTTATTTCCAAGGGATGATGAAAAACCCAGCACCAAAAAGCGCAAAAAACATGCCCGCGATTGCGTGAAAGATGAGAACGAGGACGAATAGTGCCGGGTACGATCGGTGCGCGGACAAGGGTGGATAATTTTTTACCACTCTTGAATTTCCACGACCCGTGAGAGCATGAGTGGGAAAAATGTACGTTAATTTTTGCTTTCTTCTTTTCTCGTCACAGGTTTTGCATCCATTTCAAGGTGTCGTACCGTAAAAATTAACCACCGACATATTACGAGTGCCTCCGGCACCACTACTCTCACTCCTTCCGGTATATTGCGGCTGCTGGGCGACGAATCGTGTTATCCTTTAGTGCCATGTGCCAGACATTTCCTCTGGGGGGAATGCCAATGTGTCATAAGCGCGCATTCCGACACGTTGCATTTTGGGGGGGTGTGAGTCGAACACTTTAACACATGGCAGCTCGAAAAGCAAAACGCAACAGGAACACATTTTGTCAAGTTTTCCTCAACTTTTCGTAGTTGGTTTGTTTTTCATGCCTTTGGAACGATGTTGTCGCATTTTGTGCGGAACAGTGCGGAAAACTTTAAATCCCGTTCCCGTTCAGTAATTCACGCGTCTGTCCGCCTTGTGATGCTATTTAAAACGGTTTTGAGCAGAAATAAGCATCGAAATAAGACCACGTAGTTGAAAAGGACAATGTGAACAAATTATCAAAGGATTTGATAAACGGGGTGGTTAATTAGGAGTTAATTAAACGACTCTCAGGACGTAAATGTATCGTTTTTTAAATGCAATCTCCATAGGATATTTTATGTTCTAAATGGGTTGTTAACAACAATCGCAATGTAGATAGGATAATGGTAACAATAGTGACGTATTTAGTCTTATGTCACTAACAATATGATGTAGTTTAAATTGTCATTAGCACAATATTTTACAAATGTATACAAATTATGGTAAAATCACCATTATTATAATGAAAAGTATAAGTTCTCACCGCACACCATAAAAATACAAAAAGTGTATGAAAACCTGGAAAAGGCTGAATATATTTCAACTTATAACTTAATTTATGAAGCATATTTCAAATAGAACGTAAAAATTACTCATAAACCAAGGCGTTGTCTTGGTCACAGACCAATGCATTGGTCTTGCTATTAGCCTTACGTAAATCATGACATTCCTGAAAAACTCTTAGGGTAACTGTACCAATAGTGGCGCACTTAGTCGTGTTACTAACAAAATGATGCAATTTTCAAGTGTCTATTACAGTATATTTAAAAAATTATACCAATTATGATCGAAAGCACCATTATTTTTCTGAAAAACATCTATTTTGACCGTTTTTCATGAAAAATACCCGGAAAAATCGTTAATTTCTTCCTAGCCGGTTGTTCCTTTAATGGTAATATGGTTCCTATAGTGGTGGTATCGTGTTCCTATAGTGGTGGTAGTACTTTGAAAACTTGGAAAATACAGAATATATTTTTACTATAATTTGTGTTTTGAAGCAAATTTCAAACAGAAAGGCCAAATAGCTCAGACCAATGCATTGTCTTGGCCATAGACCTACGCATTCCGTCATATAGGCCAATGTTTTTTTCTGCGATTTATAGCCTTAAGGAAATCACTCCTGATAAATTCTTAAGGAATCCAGCTAATTCAGTTGTACTAATATAAAACCTGTTTAGAAAATATGAATTTTGGAGGTTTAATATATTACGGAGTGGCAAGGTTTATCTTTTAAACACTCCGTAAAAGGGCAAGGAACATTTCATACTAGTTCAAATAACACTATCGTATTTATTTCTTCGTAAAGCTAGGATTTTATTCCACTACCTCCACTATTGTAGCACCACTAAAGGAGCACTTCCCCTACTTACTTACTCAACAATAGAATACATTGATTTGAAAACTTGCACGAATGCTTTTTAGGAGTCATTTTGACACGTGTTTTTCAACACGCTGTTACTTCGTCAGCTTCAAGATTTTTTCAATCCGTTATTTGTTTACTATCTTTTGGCGTTTTTTTTCTATTTTTGATGCACTATTGCATCATTCCGCTTGCTCAGTGTAAAGCAAAAAGATCGATTTGTAATTTCATATTTTTAATTTTGACATCACAAATTGAGTGACATAATTGAGTTCAAAAAAACTATCGAAAAAAATACACAACAAAAATTCAACGAATTTTTAATCTATGCCCCACATTTTACTAACAGGTATATTTTAGCGCATCTTTTTTGCTCGGTATCCCTATAGTATTTTAGCACCTCTATGGTTCTGGGTCTTTAAAATTTACAACCTTATAAAAAATAAAAGGAAATTCCGATTAAACTAGTGCTGTCTGATATGATAAAAAGATAAAATTAAACATCTAAACAAATAAAAGTTTAAACATTTTATCGTGTGGGATCTTTCTCTCTTTTTTTATTATCATTTGTAGAGGGAAAATGATGTCATGCATCCAAATAATATTCAAATATACTAAGTCAAAGTAATCTTCCATATGCATCAGCATCATGTCCTTCCTAGTTAATCTTTATCGTGGGTTGAGGTTTTTGTACTGTTTTTTTTTAAATGACAAATATGTGTATCATCCTCAACCTAAATCTCCATATTACTTGCTAGAATTGAGTCGGGCTCTTTACTTTTTTCGATTGTTATTTGGAGTGTCTAAGTGATATTCAACAGATTCAGTTTCTGCAAAATGATACAATGCAACAACAAAATCAATGTATATATCCTCAACGGATGAGTTTATTTACCATTAATTAAACAGCTTATTTACAAACAGAATTCCATCCGTCCATTATCCATGTTTTTGCGCATACACGGGCATCTGTATGTTCATTCCATCCTTCGATTCGAAGAAGGTATACGATAACGTTATGGAATCTACCAGTTCCATCTTTGGATCCTCAATAAATTCGGGATCAATGTAGAAGAATACGGGCAAATCCACTTCTTCGTGCGGATTGAGCTGCTGTTCTTCAAAGCAAAAGCATTGAATTTTGTTGAAATATGCCCCTGCTTCAAACGGGATCACATTGTATGTGCTAATACCGATAACGGGGTGGTCCGTAGGGTTCTTCGCTGAATAGAAAGCCAGGGCAGTCTCACCAGGAACAACCTGTCGGAAAAGAAAAATATCAATTGATTTCGTTTGAACCAGGTCGCCTCAAGCACTTACTTTTATTTCTGTTTGCTGTGGCTTGAAGTTCCATCGCATCGATGCTCCAATATCGGCGTTGAATTTAATCTTCAGTACTCGATCCTTGATCTTTTTCATACTTTCCACCTTGTCGGCATCGTGTCCCTGACTAGTGGTTCCGCCGTAACTGTAAGCTTGGCAGAACATTCGATACAGTGGGACAGCGGCGTAACTTAAGCCAACTGTTAAGACGCCGGCAGCTGCCACATAGTACACGGTTGTTTTAATTCGGAAATTTCGACCCGAGTCCACTCCTTTGCCGTGCAAACATCGTACCGGCATCGATGGTCGTAGCCGGACTTTCGGCAGTATAGTTTTAATGGGCAGTGCACAAACGGTTCGAAACGAGTTGGCAAGCATTTTGAAACTTGCACTTACTATGACAACAATTTTAAGTCCTAATTAACTAAGATAAAACTGTTAGGTATAAGAAAAATTACACTTTTTGCTTAATCAACATGTTATGGTTTTGCCTGTTTACGCAACATTGCAGGGTTTGTTTTGATTTTGCAACATGGAATACCAAAGTGCAATGAATTTTCTCAGGTTTGTTTATTCGTTTCAAATAGACATATTTTTAAAACAAAACCGAGTTTCAATATTTATTAATGGACTAAAATTACTACTTTTGTCAGTTCATCCATCTCAGAAAGCATGATACATTATTTTGAGATTATGAATCAAATGCAGTTCCATTGATGATAAACAATAATATTTGTTGAAATGTTCCACGAATTTAGGAATAAATTGACCTGCAATGATTCAAGGATCTTTGCTACAATCATTTGACGTTTGATTATCAAATGTCAAATTTCATATGCCTAGTGGTTTAATGTTGTGAATTTAACTTCAAACAATATTGAAAATATATTTTTAATTCACCTCTCATGACGTCCAATAAGTCAGATAATTCATGGGAATATTGTGTTTTTATTTCATCAAATGAACGATAACATTTTGTAGAACACTTTTCCATAAAACTGTTCAAACAAATCACCATACTTCCATTACTGACAGCTAGGTGGCAGCACCATCGCATGAGGGAAATACGTTTCCATGCCAACTGATGATTTCAAACACGTTTTGTTTGTTGATTAGCGATTTTTCTTGAATATGGAAAAAGAACCTAGAAGTTAACGCGGTTCAAACGTTTCTTAAACATGAACTTCGATCTCGATGATCCCTTGGAAGGATTACTCAGCGATGGCAGTAACGATAGTTTGTTTGGAAATGAAACCGCCAAGAAAGCCACCAAACCGACTAAGCCCAGCAAGATGGAAGATTTGTTCGGTATCAAAAGCAACGAGGCCACAAAAGGATCCACCGGTGCCAAAAGTGCCGAACCAGGCACCAGCTCTATCGATAAAATTCAACCAGTTTCGTTGGATTATACGAAACCTTCAACGTCATCGCAACAACAGCAACCATCGAGTTTGTCGAGTGTGCCAAGTAAAAAGCCGGAAACCCCGATCAGAAAGCAGGAACCGACAGCTGCCGCCATGAAACCTAGCACCCCGCAGAAGAAAGAAATCTCCTTCGACGATGGCGACCTCCTGTCGGACTTGGGGTTCGATCCGAAGAAACCGAAATCTAAATCCAGCATCCTCGATGATATTCTCGGCGGTTCGTTGGTGGCATCGACGAAAGAAGTTCCGGCAAAAAGTGTGCTTGCCAAACCCCGGCACAGTCTTACCACTACCATGGCGGAGTCGTCGACGGTGGGGAAAACCATTTCCCGTCAGTCCACCGAAACTTCCGATAACCAACCACCCGAGTCCGGCGGGGTGATGGGCGCTTACGCACCATCTGGTGCCGCACTTCCACGGCGTAGTGGGCGAAGACAGTCTTCCGTCTCAACGCTTAACGATCCTTTGGGACTGTTTGCGCCGACGAACGAAGATAAATCCGCACGACGCGAATCGAAACAGCTCGGCAAGAAAAGCGGTGCCGACTGGTTGGGTTTGAATGAAGACAGTGCGTCGATCGAGACGGATCCGGTGCTTACCGTCCCAGTAACAAAGCAACCGGAAAAATCAGCATCTAATGTATCGCAAGCCGCAGTTGTGAAAACGCAAGAAGTGATTCCCGATCAGCCAGCACAAGTAGCTCCTAAGCAACCTGAGGCTGTGAAGCCTCAACCGCCGGTGGTCCCTCCGATCGTGACGGATCCGATCGTTACGGTGGCCCAACCATTTACCACCTCGTTACAAATTGTCGAGGCAGAAACGCAGAACGCCATGGTTGCTATGCAGCAGCAGGAATTCCAACTTTCCATTGCCGGTCAGATGAAAAACCAGGAGCACGCGTTGCTTGATATGCAGCAGAAACAGCAGGCCATTCTCCGTCGCCAGGAGGCCCAATTCAACGAGCTGCTCCAGAAACAAATGCAACGTCATAGCGCACTCGAGGACATGCTGACGAAGCAGCAGCAGCGAATAAACGCCAACATTCAGCTCATTATGAGTCAACCAGCGACGATGGCAACAACGTCTTTCCCGGAACACCAGATACCCCGGAACGCCCCGGAAAAGGCTCCGGAAGAATCGACTGAAGAAGATCCCTACGCGAAAGTGGAGCTTCAAACCGATGTGAAGCGGTTGGAAATGGAAAAGCTTCGATTGGAAGACCTACTCTCCAACCTGACCGCAAATCACGAGCAGGAGCTGTCCCTGCTCGAGTCGAGCTACAAAAAGCAGGCCAGTTTTCTCGAGGACAGCATGAAGATAATGGAGGTGCGGTTGCGAAACGACACCAAGCAGTTGGAGGAATTCTACCAAGCCAAAATCGAGGCGCTCGAGCAGGAGAAGCTGAAGCTCGTTCAAATGCACGAAGGAAAGGTACGCGAGATAGAGGACGCCCATCAAAGGGTGATCGAAAAAATGAAGCAAACCTACGAGGAAAACCTCGAGCAGCTGCGGCAGGATCACCGGGAGATGATCGGTAGCATACGCGAGTCGAAGATGCTGGAGTTTTCCGTCGTGCAGGAAAACCAATCGTACCTGCAGGCGCTGAAGAGTGCCTCCAGCTATCTGGAGAATGCGTCCGGTGACATTCAGCAGCTGCGGGACACGCTGCAGGATCAGATCGAGTTCACGCAGAAGGAGAAAGAGCGTCAGCTGCAGGCACGCGAAAAGCAGGTCGCCGATCAGCAGAGGCTCCTCGAGCGGACGCGCGAAGCGGCGGCCGAGGAGAACGTCCGCATGCTGAACCTGATCGAAATGCTCGAAAGTAAAGTGACCGACATGACGAAGGTAAGGGATGCGGTGTTCCTTCAAATGCACTGCTTATTGCAACACAATGTTTTGATCGTTATTCTTCCCGTAGGCATCCTCCGAAGAGCGGTGGGAGTTTCAGCAGAAGTTTGCAAAACTCGAAGCCGAACGGCAAGGTTTTGAGAAGGAAAAACAGTTCCTCCGCGAGCGTCAACAGCGGGAGGAAGATCGGATTGCCGAGCTGAAACAGATGCAGCTCGAAGAGCACGCTCGTCTGATGGCCAAAGTTAACCAGGAGCGCCAGACGCTGCTGGAAGAGCGGGCCAAGCTGGAAACGATGGCTCAGCTGCAATCGAAATCGCTGCCGGTGGCCGGCGGCGGTGGAGGGTCCCGGGTGGAAGTGGAAGCGGCCATTAAGGTCGCAGAGCAAGCCGCCCGACAGGCCGACGCGGAGAAGGAACGCTACCTACAGCTTCAGCGTCAGTTCGAGGCAAAACGGCGCGAGTTGATGACGCGCGAAAGCAAACTGAGGGAAAGCACGGACGAAATGGAGTCCGCCATCGAACGGGCCCGGTTGAGGGAACGGAACGCGGAAAACGTGTACCGAAGCCTGCGCCGGGCGGAACAGAATGTGCAGCTGAAGGTGGAGCTGGTGCAGCGTCAGTTTCGCGAGGTTTCGGAGCGGGAGGACCGGCTGGCGAAGGACAAGATCGAGCTGAGCAAGGAACGGCTGGAGCTGCAGGCCACCAGAAGGAAGCTGCAGCAGACGCGCTGTAGTTTGTGCAAAATCGGCGAGAAATCGCAGGAGATCGGTGAACTGCTGACGACCAACACCGACTCGGTGGCGGACGATCTGAAGCTGGAGGCTAACTTTGCCGAAATGCAGAACCGACTGGACCCGACGTCGGGTAGCCTCAAGTTGGATCACTTTTTCGACAGCGACGTCGACCAGCAGATGAAGCTGTTGCTGGAGCGGAACCGGGTGGAACAAAACCTCGGACTGGCGGATCTGAACGAAATTGCGCCTAGCGATGAAAGACATCGCCGGGAATTGGATGACGATCTGGCGCTTTTGAATTTCGATGCACTCTTTCCACAGTCCCAGAGACAGTACGATGATGCAGAACGCAGAGCCGAGGAGCGATAAGTTGCGAGCTAGGAATTGTTTCGAACGTGAAGATTGATAAATAAAAATAATGTCCTTTTACCTTTTATACTCAATTATCTGATTTATGTATTTTTAAGGCAATTTTGTGGACTGTTCAATTAACTTCTCTTGCTGCTCGCCTGCGTCGTAATGCTTTCTTTTTGGTCTGCAGCTGGGAAGCTACGTTCCGCACGACCCGACACGTTTGTTCCAAGTCGGTGTACTTATAGTTGATCTTGGACGACGTAGTAATCCATCCGTAGTGATCCCACATACGCTCGAAGCCAGCCGGAACGGTGGAATTACATGCCCGGTAGACGTACGTCATCACTCCGACGAGCTGTGGCGTTCCGTCTTCCACTATCACCAACGGTCCTCCCACGTTGCCCTGGTTAAGATGGGTTCAGATGGGTCAATACCTTAACTAATTACAACCTTCACGACTGTTTCGTACCGTACAAACACTTCCAACACCGTCGGTGTAGATGCAAACCCTCGAATCGTACACAAAGTCCTGCAGATCCCAGGCACTCAGCAACTCCTTGCACCTTTCGTTCGAGATAGCTTGGGCGTCCATTTTTTGAAGCCGTTCCTTAAAATCCTCCTGTGTCGCTGTAACCTATTTGAGATGAGGAATAAATATGCTTATCCATGCGCTTCGACCAGTGTTTTATATTATTGGTACCATATCCGCTCCCCAGTCCGTGTACCGAACGACGCTACCGTCCGCAATGGGACCCCGGTAGAGCGCAATCGGTTGGACGAGCGGGTTCAGCTCGATTGGGGAGGACGTTTTCAACAGTGCCACATCGTTTTGTGCCAGCTCGAAATCAAACTCGGGATGGAAGGTACACGATTGGATCGGTCGGAACTGATCGTTGGCCTGAGACTTCAGTCCCGACTGACCGACACGTACGCGGGCCAAGCTGTAGAGCGCTCGGTTCGGCATCTGACGCATTAGCTTATAGATGAACGATGCCTGCGAGATCACGAACCGGACGTTCAGGATGGCACCACTCCCAAGATGACGATCGGCTTCGATCAACCGAACGGACGCTTGGTATGGTGCCTCTCCCGGGCCAACGTCCGTTCCCGATGCCATCCGATTCTCACGACCATCGTACTGTGAATGGGCTGGACGAAATATAAATAACACTTAACCGTTTGCTTTGACAACCAAAAACGTAACACCTCACTCTACCAACCGAAATGGCCCAAAAGGAGCGTTGTGAACAGGACGACGGCACTTAAACTGACTCCCATGTTGGGGACGCACATACTAAACTAACTAAACCGTATACTAAACCGCTCCAAAACCAACTCCAAAGCGCGACAAGGTGTGACACTTTCTTATTTGCATTTGAGAAAAAAAACCTCCTTATCATATTTGCATGGCCCATTAGGTGATAAGCATAACCGTTTAAATTTTACTGCCTACGATAGACAATCGTGTAGGCAAAGGTTTGGTGTGATTAGCTAATGTCAGTATCATTACCTCCATCGATCAATCGATGATTCAGAATGGTGAAAGACAATCATTTATGCTGAACGCAGGAGTTCGTCGAAGGGAAATGCTTTATCATAACTTATCTTTATTATTGAGTGTCGTGGATGATGTGCCCACTGCGAACCATTCGGACTAAATCATACTCGTGGTCGGTGTTTATGTTGTAAGTATTTTTATTCCAGCTTCTAAGTAGTAATACAGTTGGGTTTTTGTGTTTAGTAAGAACGCTATTTTGGCATCCACGCTGTTTTTAAAAAGGTGTGTTTCATTTCCTTTACGTCTAACAACTGTTGTGTGTCTGTGTGGAAAACCACCAACTAACTTCACAGCTCCTGTTTTGCCGCCTTCGGTTAATTGATTAACTTGCTAGCGCTCCGTTTCGCTACCTCTTTCCGTAAATTTGTTGGCTCACCAACTCCTGCTGCTGAGTGTTTGGTTATATTTATTCCGATATATAATTTTCCGCTCCTCCAGCTCTCGTACGTGCTGTTACGTTAGTAAGGAAACAGGATAGTTTTTGTATTTTCATTTTTTACACAGTATAAACGGTACAATATTTTCCTTTTACAATCCTCTTACATTTTTCTTCCAAGAAACATCGCCTTAAATTACGTTTGTAAATAGAACATCCTAAACGAACCATCTAAACTTCAAAAACTGTGGGGGATCTGTTTTTGGGGATTTTTTTAATAAATCGTTGCTTTATTGATGATTCGGCAACTGAAAACAGTTTTATCGAAACCCATTAACCTTGACATAAATTCGTCGCGAAAATTTCGAACTACGTTCCTCGCACAAAACTCCTGCTTTTTCCATGCTCTTCTTTGTCCAATCAAATAAGTTAGTTACATTAACAAAACAAAAACTGTTGTCAAAAGGTATAAAAAGGATCGTTTCAAAGGAGGCTAGAGCCGGAGACAGAGTTTCTCTTTCTTCCTTTACAATTATACTGGACGACAAGCAGACAACATTCTTTGCTGCTCAAGCTTACAAATGATACCTTCCAATTTGTTTACTTACAACTAACCAACTACATTCCGCACTCCGTGTGTTTTACAGTTTACAACATTCAGTTTAAAAGAAAAAGCTGCGAACAAATATACAATTGAAGGCTTCTGCTCAAGTTTATCACGAATCCAATAGGCGCACAGGTTATACGTCTGAACATATTGGAAAGGAAGGCGCATAATGTTGTTCATAAGTGTTTTCTATGTAGAATGCCATTGGGGTTTTGTGTTAGAATAGGAGGAATGCATCCCAGTGCGGCTGTAATGGAGAGTGCAATTGCCTATGTAAGTGTCCGCCCGGAACATATTGCGCTCGCAGTAAATAGTTTATGTTTCCCGTGAGAAATAAAGCGCGGAATCTCTCCTTCATACTGATGCGTGTTTCCTTCGTATGCCGATACTAAACCCTTAGCTAACTTCTTCTGCTGGTTGCAAGGTAAGCCTTGAATTTGTTTGTGTTTTTCATCTACTAAACTAGGTTATAAGTAAAAATAAGTATGTATATTGCTTAGTTTCTCTTCATCTGTATGTTATCTTAACGCTACCTAAATTCTAGCTACAAACACACTCTCATCATGCTACCTATTTTTGCTTCTTGTCGCAACCGATTGGAACGCCAACGCCATTTCGAAAATGATCAACTCCGACGCACCGCTGCTTTAGGCAGCCTTAACCTCCAGCAGCTGCGGATAGTTTTCCACCACGTTCAGGAGCATTGTGTCGATATAGTGCTTCAGTCGTCGGTTTTCATCTTCCTTCTCCTGGAACGCTACCTGGAGCTGGAATAAAATGGTAATCAAGAAAACAACAGATAAGTTGCCAAATGCAGAAGCTCTTTTTACAGCAATATTAACAAAAGTGAGAAGAGGTGCACAACACACAGACAGTAGAGTTTGCCAACACCAAACCAAAAAAGCATGTGCATTTTTTGTTATCAGACGAAGTCGGTTGTTTTACGGAAGAAAGAAGAGCGAAAAATGTTGATAAGAAAAATATACCGCATTTAATCTGTTTTGATTTTCAAATCCCAAATAGCTTTCAGTTGGTTGCTTTTTCATGCGCCGTTTGACACGATCGATTGGTTTTGTGACTAGCTTTCGTTGTTTGAAAATGTTTGAAAATTTAAAAAAAAGGAAAAGGCCATATTTCAGATGCCGTATAGTTAACACATTAATTAGACATTAGATTAGACCAGTGGGACAAACATGGTTCTTTCACCTACGGTGGCATCTTTCCGTTTGAATTGCAGTAAAAAATGAGCGAAGTTTTAAAGGAATGTACAAGTTTGTTACTGAAATAAGATAAGAAACACATAAAACTCAAAACAAAATTATGTTCAAAACATAATATAATATTATTTTGTAAATTCCCAATATTCATTATCAAATGTAATTTTGTTACAACACAATAAAGAACACGAAAGAAGTAGCAGAAGTAAGACACGTTATTCATATGAATTGCATTTGTATAAACATTTTTGAAATATCCTAAAAATGACATAAAACACATGTTTAAGGAAAAATAAAAAACGGTATTGATTGTTCGATCATGTTAGTATCTGCGTTAGGGTGTCAAAAGCGTCCTGAAAATATGTAATTTATGAATAACCAAAACCAGTACACATAAGAAAACCATAAAACAACATGTAAAGAAACACGCCACCGTGATGAGGAGAGCTTGCCAAAACACATCAAAACCCGAATGAATGTTAGAGCATTTTATTAAGAGGAAAACCAAAGAGAGAAAGAGAGTGGAGTACGCCATTCGTTACCGTCAAACTAACCTGTGTTAATGACGCTAAAGTGGTCGAATCAACGGTATCCTGTGAAGAAGGGGTGAAAAGAAGAAGATAACAGAAGCGTAACAAAACGAAGGCAAACGAAAAAGATAAAATAAAAAACTGAAAGTGGACAAATAGTCTAAACACGTTGACACACTCTAGTGGCGCACATTGTTTGGGGGGAGCAGGGGAGTGAATGAGACGGACGAGGCTTGGGCGGAAAATCTCACACCCTCTGCTAGGCGAACGATCAACGCCGCTATCAGCGGCACTCTGCAGCCGATGCAGTGTGAGATATCTAAACTAAATGAAGCGCGAGTGATAAGGCTCGAGATGTAACGTGATGTGACATGTAAAAACGGAACAAAAACGGTACACCCTGCCCAACCTACACGGAATATAAGATAGAAAACGAATTCTGCCAAGTCCACCGACCGGCCCGATTCGTAGTTCTGAACATCTGTAAAGTGTCCTCTGCGGTGCGTTTGTTTACCTGATTCTGGCTCATGGCTTCCAGCTCCTGGGCCAAACTGTTGGACGTGCCGTTCACTAGGTTGCGCCCTTCCTCTATGCTGCGGGTCAGCATCATGGCCTGCAGCTCTTCGTTCGCTTCCTCCAGACTTTTATTTTTTTGGCGCAGTTCGTCCATCTCCTGGTGCAGCTCTTCGAGTCGCAGTGACTCCGGTGAGGTCGTGGGCAACGCTGGACCCCGTTCCGAGCGTAGTCGTTCACACTCCTTGCCCAGCTCCACCATCAGCTCTTCCGCGGCCAGCTTTTCCGCCCGGTGTCTAAAAGTACCGGAACAAACAGTTTATTAAAAACCCTGCAATACTGCGCCAGAACCGTCATTCGACTCACTTCTTTTCCTCAGCCTTCGCATCGGCCAGATCGTGCTGGGAGGCCATCAGGGCGTCGCGGGCCTTCTCGAGCTTCTCCTCGGTGGCGTGCAGATCGGCCGCCTGCTTGTCGCTCTGCAGGCGCAACCGTTGGATCTCCTCGCGCAGACCGGTCACCTCCACCTCCATCGTCCGTATCCGGATCTGACAGTTCTCATTCTGTAGCTTCGCCTCCCGCTCGACGCGAGCCAACAGCTCCCGATGGCGCTTCTGCTCTTCGGCCAGCCGTTCTTCCGCGCGCAATTCAGTCTGTCGAAACGTCAAAGAGAAAAAGGCAAATAAGTAATTTATTCAATTCAACCATTACCATCCACGGAACGAACAGATACACGCCACGCCGTGTTCGTCATCCATGTTTGGGCCGGATGGTGAACGGGGGAACTGCCCTTGGGCGGGACCGACCGACCATCCGCTTCCGGTCGATCGCCGAATCGTGTGACCATTCATGCAACAAACGATCCATTCGATCGATTCACCCACTGGAAAGGGCACACTGTATTGGATCATGTGGAGAATACGACCCCGAGCAACTCTGTCAATGCAACCGTGTGGTGTGCTTCAAATCGGTAATGCTTCAAAGAACGCACACAACAGAACAATCCCTGCTAGCGCCAAGCAAGTCGTCCATCGTGTGTACAGAGAAGAAGGTAAAACCACCCCATGGTAATAAAATTGCACCGACGAGTCGTTGAACTCGGGTTTATCAAGTCCACCCTAATGTGTGCAATACACGCACATACACGCCAGCAGAGGGCCGGTGATTGTACGCACGACAAACATACCTTTATTACACAACGAATTATGAATATTCATTGTAATTTCACTATTAGTATGCTTGGCTGCCGATTTGACCATCGCGCATCGACATCACTCTCTCTCTCTGCCTGCAAGCTTTTTCTACTTATGGCATTTCCACCAGCAAATATTTTGATAGGCTTGTAGATTGGTTATGCCTTTTTGAATTGTTTTTCACGATTAGGTATTTTATGTGTGTACTGCTGATCTATGCGAAAGGGTTTGAGGTACTAAATATTTCTCTGTTTCAGCTTGCGGCGTCTTCAAATTATTTCATTACCTCTTCCTTAATGTGCTTCATCATAACATGGGTTCATTTTCATTATGAAATGAAAATTATAATTTTCCTAATGTGCACATTATGGATCTATCGTACGCCAAGAAAACCCCACTATTAATTCCATGTTTCATAAGGTGAAACAAACAACTTGAATGAGAATGTAATATTTATTACGTTCGTAGCAGAGTTGTTATTGTGTATTTACAATTGTACAATATTATTCTGGTTGAAAATAAAAAAGTAAAAAATACCACATTTTCTTGAAAGTCAATAAATTAGACAAAGCAAGATGTGGATTTTCCCATCTAAAACTCCATAATAATGTGGTGTTAAAAATAATCGTTAGGCTGAAACAACACCGTTTGGTAGGATGCCCTCAGCTCAAACAACAATTGCGAACAATTGAGTAATTACCGTTTAATTGGATCGTTAATGACCGTTTAAAATCGACTTAAAAAGACGATCGATCTTCATTCGATCAACAATCAATCGGTGATGTTTCTGTGGGTAATTTAGGATTCTCCTAAATGGAGTATTTTGTGAGGCGTACTTCAAAAACCAGCAGCTAGACATTCTTTACCTCTCTCAGCTGTTCCTCCAGCATGTGATAGCGCGCCTGAAGAACGGCATATTCCGTTTTGGTTCTACTCGTGCGATCGTCGACATTGCTCTGGGTGTTCTCCAGATTGGTGACTTGACGCTGTAGGATCTCAAGCTGTGGAAGAAAGCAACGAAGGGTAAAGAATCAGTACCGAGGAATGGTAGAAACGGGGAATATTGTATAGGAAAAACATAAAAGCGATGAATCATTTCTTAGTACATCCCCTATTTGCCACTCTGGGCTGACGTTCGGACTTGGGTCGGTTGGTTGGTTTACGCATTTCGTTCTGCCAATGTCAAAGACCTTTTTAACCTAAAATAGCGATGCGAAAATATTCGCAACGATACCCGCCAGTACGAGTGTCATTCTTCACGCGTCGGAAATGCGCACTTGCTAGAAACACGCTGCTGTTGATTGCTTCTTTCCCGTTAGGTAGAGGTTGCACAACACCCTTTTAAGGGGCGTGCGAAAAATGGTCGATACGGTGGACCTCAAATCGCCACAATTGTTACTTACTTGTTCGTTTAAATTATCACATAGGTCTGTCTTGATAAGGTCGTTCATTTTACTGCTACTATTGCTCGACTTGAGGATGTATTTGCTGCCGAGCTCCGGATTGTCGTTGATCAGCTTCAGGTTGTTGTTGATCAGGTTGTTTTTGGCATTCTTCTCCTCGATCGTGACCGAGCTGATGAGGTTGTTCGTTTTGTTGTTGAGCATTTTGATGTTGAGTATGTTACTGCCGACGGTGCCACCGCCGCCGCCGCCGCCAACGCCACCGAGCGCGGCCACACTGTTGGTGTTGTTGAGTTGCTGTTGCGCCGTTTCCGCCGCCTGGTTCGGGCTGCCGTAGTCGTCGAGGAAGAAGCCCGACTGCGGTCCGGACGACGGGAAGTCGTTCGGGTGCAGGCTCAGGAACGTTTCCTCGTCGATCAGCACCGGCTGGTCGGGCGGGATGTACCCGTTTAAGCGTAGATCTTCGAGACTAGATGAGGACGTGCGCGACTGCTTGTCGAGCGAACTGCAGCCGACGCTGGCCGCGCTGTTGATCGGGATGCTAGGGCCGACGAACTCGAACTGACCCTGCCACATGTCGTAGTCCAGATCGAGGCTGTCCGGCTGGCTGGTGGACGAGGGCGTCGTGGCCGACGTCGGCGTCGTCGACAGGTAGTCGACTTTCTTCGTGGTGGTCATCATTTTGAGCGGTGAAAGTTTGTCACTAAGTCGGTGCCAATTCATTGGGCCGGCAGCGAACGGTCATTCTTCATGCGATGCGATCGATAGCGAAGGCGGATTTGCCTTGTTTTTTTTCGTTTTTACACAAGCACTCACTCACAGTTTTGCTGTTTTTTTAACACGTACACACACTTATGGCTTTCGAACTTCTAATAGAAGAGGTACAACAAGTTAGGTATTGTTCACATCAACACTGCAACACAATCATTTTCTTTAAAGTCTATCCTCAGAGATTATGTAGAAATAATATTACGCTCAGGATAATTTAAAGATAGCCATAACTAACGAATGGTGAGTGATAAAAACCATCTCTAACGAGAAAAGTTATCCTCGAATTTACACAACCATTTTAAATACGCACATCATGCCGCTTAAATTAACAAACCAATGAAAATCCAAAATCATCGTACAATCAACAAGCCAACAGATGAGAACCGAAAATGCAGATAGCTGAGCCACCACTAGTCTCTTTACGACGTTTCCCGCTTTCCGCGCACTCGCGTTTCCATTTTATTATCGGTAGCGCGTTTTCCTTTCGTGATAAATCAACATTCACTTGACATCCATCCCGGTATACTACGGCGCAAACGCTCGACTCCCAGCCGAAAAAAAAGTGGGTTAATGAACTTTCAAACCAATATTTTTATGATGCCCTTCCATCCGTTTTATCCGCGCAGACTCGCGTGAACGAGTCAGTGTGTTTCAACGAAGCTGCCATGTTTGATGGCTCATTTTCCAGCTGAATTTAATTTAACAATTAATTCATTCCGCACCGTGTGTGTCAGGCTCACTCGCGTTTCCGACGATTTACAGTGCGTACCATCCATATTCATACCCGTGAATGACCGTATCCTAGACATATGGTTTTCCGTACCTCTGTTCGCGGCGCGACCCACTCAACTCGAGATGCTCCGGTGGAAAAGATTATTTTCCGTTTTCATGTAGCTTGAAACGATTTCATTTCATTCGCTGCATCGTTATTTTCACTCTGGAACACGTGTCGCTTCGCGGACAGCAGAGAGTTGAAAATGGCATGGAAAACACACCCGCCCGGTCGCCGGTTGCTGATCATTATCACGGGAAACGCTCCGGCCTGGCCTCGTGTACGGTTAATCTTTCCAAAAGGCTAACGTTTAATGAGCTGAACCCGGCAGGCAGCTCGCTCGCACGTCGAAGAGGTAGCCTCATGTACGGTGTGTTGCGGAGGCCAAAACTCATGCGAACTATCTACTCTAGCCGTTCGTCACTTTCTCGAACCTTACACTTACGTGAGTTAATATGTGGTGCTACTTTCGATTTCGTTTCTTCACCCATTCATCATCCGAAAAGGCGGTCAGAGCAGGCAGCAGAGGGCAAGGGCGCATAAGGGGCCACCATGAGCATGGCCACCGGCTGAGGGCAGGCACGGCACGTACGTGAAAGGAAGGCCTAATTAAGCTCTGCTTTTCGCTCCGATCTCGAGGAGCCGTTTGGCTTAGTTTAATGATTAAAACTACGAACGCGGTGGCATTGTTGACACACTGATACGAATACAATCGCGATCGCGTGTTCCACACAAGCCGATCTCTTTCACCAGAATCCAAACAAACACACGCTATCCGCAGTGCAATTATCAAGGCCATATCCAGTTGAAACCGTTAGATATAAAAGTGGGACACCATTATTTTAAATTTTTGATGCATTATTTTTGCCACTTTTCCTTTTTGTAGAACAACTTCATCCACGTTATTTACCATACCACGTAACAAAAAAAGAAGCAAAACGAACTTGTTGATCGAAAAATGATCAAGACACTTCGTTCACCTTTTGCTATTTTCGGCTCGAAGCTAATAGAATTACGGGATCAAAATATCCGACGGAGCGAAATTGAGTGTTGCACCAAAGAAGATAATTAATTTTTTGCGTGATTTAATTGAGCCGCTGATTGATCTTTCATCACTTCGAAAGTGTGTGTGCTTGCATTGCGCTATGCAGGTGTATGCAACTGCCATTTGCAATGGAACACAGTAATGTTTTCCAACCGATTTGGTGGTTGTTAATGTCCAATCCAATCATTGGGCAAAGAAATGCGAACATTTACAAACGAAAAGGTTGGTGGAAAAATATTATCCCATATTATCAAGTAATATTCCATAACATTCGCAATTTAATTGATGAGACTTTTTACTTAATTGTTTAACTGAGGCAGCACATGGTTCGTTTGAAACGACACTAAACTAAATAACCGTCTTAAAAAGCATCTTTGAGACAAACAATGTAGCCAGAGGTGTAGAACAAACTCCATATGCTCCATTATTGACATTTTAGCTAAAATAACTACTTTAGTGAAAATGAGTACCTTTCGAAATAAGCTAATCACTCTCACGTGCATTTAGCTTCCATGTCCTTTTAACGGAAAACACCATTGGGGGATTTCAAAGTGTGCCTATTTAGTCACTTTTACCGTTTCTTGTCTCTAGGCAGGCAATATTCTGCACGCTTGCAAATATGGTGCACCAGAAGAAACCAAAAGCAACCCACCGGCCATGTTTGATGATGGGAAGAAAAATGGACAGAAAGTTACGGAGCGCTTCTCGTACTGCGCGCGCCTACCGTTAGCTGCATAAACACACCTGAACGTAGTGAGCAAACACCAAAAGCAGATACATTCATTCACAAGCCCTATCTCTCGACTGAAATTAAACGTCGCTTCGGTAACGACTTCGATTCTGCCTCGAGGAGCCCTTGGCAACGGAAGGGTGTCTCGCGGTTGTTGCCGACTGGCTGACAAACATTACTACGCCACGGTCGTATGGTCCACCGCTCCGACAAGCGTACCATGAAACGTTTGGTTCGGTCCGTTCCGTTCCGTTCGCATAAACAGTTACCATAACCGCCAAATCCGACAAAGGCGACCCCAAGGCAGCAGAAGCATAAATCGGGTTGACTACCAGCTCCAACTTCCAACGAAGAGGGAACGAAACGTCTCCCCGCATTTTCTTGAATGGAAAATCAATTTACCACCGATACGTGACTGGGCCAGCAGCAAACTCCACCAGCCGCGGGGTGGGCAAGGGGGAGGGGAATGAAAAACCAAGCTTGTGTGCCAGCGGCCAAAAGTACCCAAACATTTGTAGGCTCGCGCGGCTTTGCAGCTGTGCACAAACAGAGACCGAAATGCAAGCAATGTGTTTCTCGGGAAGGCCTTCCGGTTATCTCACCGTGTTTGGAATGATCTGATCCACCGCTACCGACCTCTCTCCGACGGTAGGGACGGCACAGTTTGAAGTTCCGATATTCAGTACTTTCGTTTTCTCAGCATGTTTCGTAGCTGGAATGTTGATACAGCGCAGGTTTACGTAGTTGTTGTCGTTAAAAGTGAGAAAGAACTATCGCAATCGCGTTGTTCAGCAACTTTTTTCCATGTGCATGATTTTAAAAGATGAACCTGTCACGCGGCGATCAAGACGAAATGCGCCACGCTGTATCCATTTTAAATATCATATTTCGGTCGGTGTTGAACGTTTCTGCTTTAAACACCAATGTTTCGCTGAATCAATCAATAGTTTTTTTTCAATTTTCGTAGAAAAAAACAACAACATTGATTTCGACATTGGAACAGCGCGTTTCCCGCACTGATTTGACCATGATCAACTATTTTCGGTTACGAGACCGCATGCCCCGACAGCTGACGAACTTTCCACAGCATCCGGTTTCGAATTCTACGCCATTAAAGGGTGATTTTTTCGATGATTGATGAAGTGGTAGAGTAATAAAGTTTTCATAGCCTTTTTTCTACTTGCTTTACGTACTACGGAACTGGAAAACTGGCGAGCATATAAAAGTTAACGCTGATCACAATTTGTTATGAGTAAAATATGAACCGATGTTAACACATCGTTATGTAACAGGATAAAAACGAAACCTCAGTTCGAATGACGTATCGGAATAAAAACTAATCCACAGGGTCGTTGTTGTTCAACATACCTAAAATGTTGTCTTACTGTGTAAATTTATCGCTAATTGATATACAGTATTTTAAAAATTTCATTTCGCCTTCGATTTTTCAACTTAATTAAATGTTTGAAGATGGACTATAATAATAATTTCAGATATTATTTTCTCATATAAATCTTGTTTCACAATCTGCGTACATGCTGATCGATGCAAATTGCCCTCCAACCGTGTTTAGACTAGAACGGCAAGGAAAGCGCTCCACCGAGGAAGGTCCTCTGCTTACAATCTTTAGTACGATCATGTACACCGAGATTAACCATCTCTGAATTGGGTGAAAGCAAGCAAGCATGCCGGCACCAGGTAAAGCCGTTCCTGGGCAACGTTACGAAATCGTGATCGTCGCTTGATGTCGGAAAAAGAAAGAAACAGCTAACCGCAGTGATCACGTTACACTCTGCAGAGTGTTTGAACTGCATCACGGGCTGAATGGTGCGCGGCAGAGAGAGGAAACATTAACCGGGCACTGGGCAATTTCTGAAGAAAATCATTGCCATGTTTACACGATTATGGTAATTTAAACATTCGAGCATCTCCGGCACCCTGAAATCTAGCGACGGAATGCCTCTTTCGAAGGGTGGTTTTATGATTTGAAAAGTTATTCTTAGAAGCATATTCCCGTTTATTTTCTCCAACAATTGTAAAAAATTGTAAGCTTGAATGGGTCTTTTTAAAGAATTTCTCATAAATCGTCTTGATTCGATAGCTCGATTGCTTCCATTTTTCCTGTTGATCATAAAACAAACAGGGCTAATATGATCCTCATTTATTATGCGAAAGAAAATTTGGCCTTATTCTGCCAGCCTCCATAATGATCATTATCTAACGCTTGTTTTGATTTCAATAGCTCATCAAACGTACTGTTTGTTCTCCATCGATCATTTTTGCATCCTTTTGTGCTGACCATCCCAAAGTATTTCCTTTATTCAGTTTCGAAGGCTAGTCGTCGGATGTTTTCATCCAACCATTGTCAAATCAGATGCATAGGTGCTTCGTCCGGTTTCATCGATCCGAAGAACAGTTGTTCGATTTCCGTTAGGAAAACCATTACGCGGGCTTCGATGCGTGTTGAGGAAGAGAAGCAGTGCTTCTTGTACTCCGACGCTGCCTTTCCAGGCTCCAGACATTAAACAGAAATACGAAAGGGAAAATTCGAACGGTTGTTGTTTTCATGAATAACAAATCTCTTTCTTCTTAACCCTGTCTTTGCGCGGTTGAATTCTTGAAGCGTTGCCATCCACCACCGAGGAGAGGGCTAAAAATATCCAAAACCAGACGGTCTTAAACTCAATTCTGTTTCTCTTTTGGGGTCCCCGAACCATATTGGAAAACAATTATTGTCAGTAAAACTGGTACAAAATTAACTACATATTCGTAAGTCATATGCATTACATCATGTTGCCTGGATTTCCGCAATTCGATTAATGAACGGCATAGACAAAGTGGGACGCTTGATGCAGCATTTGCACTTATAATTTTCCTTTTCGTTAGTGAGCTTGTGTTTCCTGCACTTTTGTGTTTTGTTTGAACAATTAAATTTTTAATTGCGCATCGGAACGCATTCCATGCAGCACGGTTTCACATTCAATCAAACGTGCCGGAACATGTCGCAAGCGACTTTTCTATCGTCCACCCTTTCCTAGTTGTTTGCATGTATTCGGTTTGTTTTGTAAAACGACGAGATAAATAGCACAGCTGTCGGTGCAGCACTTCAACACCACAAAGGAAAGTGAGGCAAGAGCATTTGTCGGAAAATTGAACGTCTTGCGAGCGATGGATGGGGTGGTTTGGACACCGCGACTGCATCGTGAACTACACGGACGTGTAATTCCCGGTCCCGTTTCACTTCAAGTGGACATTAGACATGCCGTCCCCCTCGAAACCAGGGGAGGAGGAGTTGGGTCGTTCGATGGCGAGTGAAGAAAGTCGCTCGTTCGCCTCACACTGGAACCATCGCCATAAAGCGTGTTGCAGGCTAGCGCACGCGGTGACTTTGGAAGGAGATCTCGCTCTCTGATTAAATTGCGAGTCGAAGAAATGTTTTCGATTTGCATGGTAATTCCAACAAACAATCGGTCGCCATTTTGCACCAATTGCTTCTACGCGACACGATGCGATTCCAGGGAGCGAACCGAGGACCGTTCTGCTGTTTGTGATGTTCCACCACGAGCGCAGATGACGTCACGCGACTACCGTTCCCGGCCCTTGTGCTGGTTGATAATCGAGTGATTGATGTGTGAATGGCTAGAGTACACTATCGAGATGGAACCATGAGAGTGACCCATCAGTTCATGGAATTCCTTAAGGGGGCCTGCAGTTTACCCCGGGATATGGTCAGACCAGTTGCTTGGTTTCTCTTTCGTTTGATGTCGATGGCTCGCATGCTAGGGCAAAGACCATCGACCCTACACCATAAAGACACGAAGTAGCATAAAGATTAGAGGACGGGAAAAGCGATCACTTGTTGAATTAAGTTAGGTGCTTCAATCCGTATTTATAGCATATTACCACTTCTTTCTTTCCCAAGAGAAAACAACGATCGGGTCGGTACTGAGTTTAAAATGTAAGGGAGACTGTAGAAAGTGACGATCGTGGGTTTAATAGCAGCTTGCAATTAATTATTTAATGATAATCGTTACATAGACGAACAATTAGCAGATGGATGTCGGTCCTCGAAGGAAAATCAATGGAAAGCGAATTTAAAAAAACTGGAAGCATATGACAATTTGTTAGTACGACGAGAACCGCCAAATAATTAGCCCGGTACAGCACTATCGCTCCACCAATGGAATGATCGGTACAGCACCTTATGCCAGCGCTGCCGTTGCTTACGGGACGCTTTCGCCAAGGCGCGCTTAACTAGTGCTTACGCAAAGTTTATTATGCAAATGGCGCAATTGCACCGACACAAAGCCTCACCAGTAGTTATTCTGCGCGAAGCATTCAAAGCCTTCGCCCCGCGCAACCATCGACAATCACGTATTTGCTCCGCGGCTCGCTTCACTGCAAAGGAAATGGTCTGCAGAGAAACGAAAGCAAAATTGGTCGCCCCGCAAAGGAGATGGAAGTACGAAGAGGCACAACATCCGACCAACCGTCAGTATTATGCATGGCCTGCATGGCGGAGATGCAAAGCCAGAAACGTGTTACTAGGAGAGCATCGCGCCTACCACACGACGATTATTCTTTTGCGCTGCTGTTATGCTGCCCCCGGTTTCCAGCGTCGGTTGATTATAAACTGGTCCGTGGCGTTGAATGCACCGGAAGCCGTGGGTGGATGTCGGTCGTATCGTGAAGTATACTTTTCGCCGATGCAGCCGCATGTGCATTGAACGTCGGTTCGGAAAGTATGAGGATCGTGGAAGGCAGCATATGATCGCCTTGCGCTCCATAAAAGATAAGTTTATTTCCTTCGTGCCGGGGAGGAAAGGGCAACAAAAATTTTTACAACACATGGTCAACCTTATCGAAGGAAAAAAAGGTTTTATATTAATCAATATCATGAATCATAAAGATAGAACGAGGAACATGAGTATGTTAATGAGATATTTCCAGAATTCAAGCAAAGCAAGGCGTAATAAGAACGAATTAGTTAAATGTGCAATTAGAAGTTGTTAAGAATCAAGTAATTTCGAAATAAAAAATATTAAATAATGACCAAATTTTATATATGAATGAATTTTAATATTTTTGAAAGTGAGTTTTCTATGATTGATATGTTTCAGTTTAGTTGGAAATGAAATCATTTAATTTATGAAACCACGCCTTTATACACGCGCCGCGTTCAATAAAATGTAAAAAATAAATTACTCTTCGCATTTTTTCAAACAATATATGAATAACGCGAAACTAAAAATGAACTCATTGCATTTGAAAACAAAAACAAGGGTTAGTTTAGGGTTTTTAATCTAATTAATTTTTTCTTTTGCTGTAAAATATACTTCCCCAACATAGATTAATTTATTGAATGAGTTAATTGATTGAGCTGTTTGAGCATGCGTGTCTGAGTGGTGCACATTAGCTGTGCGTTTCAGAATCGCGTGAAGTGTAAAGTAGTTTGCAGGGTGAATCAGAAAACGGTTGCAATTACTGTACCGGAAGAAAGTCGTCGTTTGCAGTCGATTGAATGTTGGAAAAAAGAAACTAGTCACGAGATTGTTCGCAGAACGCGTGTTCGCACGTACTCGGAACGTAAACATTAAGTCTTGCTGTTGCTTGGAGTTATAAAAATGTCGAACGTTAGATGCATTTTCACACAAAAAAAGGTAGCAGTGGAGCCACGAAATCGCTATTCAAGTGGGAAGTTATTAGAGGCGCTTCAAGGGAATTCAAACGCGATCATCACCATCAACACCTCCGCCGCTAAAGAGTTCCGCTGGTGTAATCTTTCCGTCGTCTCTCACGATCAGCGGTATACATAATACATCCACATTTGCAGATGGTATCAATGCGCACAAACAACAACGGAATGGGAGCATAATCTGTAGCCATTTCCCTTTTCTTGGGCGACGGTCAAATGCCTCGGGCGAGAATATTTGACGGCGAACGAAACAACACCTTTGATCACATCGCGAACCATCCCAGCAGAGATGATGCTACCCATGAAAAGTGAATGCGGGTTCCCGACCATCGCTCGAGTCACAATCCGTTCGCTCTGCACACAATCACCCCAGCTCTAACGGTCGGAGACTGCGTGTTTATGCAAGAGCATCACGGATTTGATGCAGACGGAGTTTGATCCACGTGTCAAAGAAACAAAAAGAGGAACAAATTCACTCGCGGGACCCCCTGAACGACGCACATAAATAGTTGTGTCGTCCGAGCTGACAACATAACACGCAGCCTAGTTCGCTGCCTTCTGGCGTAGCATACAAATCAGCCAACAGGGCAACAAAAAGCCACGGTTACGGACGATTGTGACACCCGGTGGAATGGCGTTGCCTTCACTGGTGCCCCGAAGATGGCGTCAAACGACGAAAACATAAACACCGAACAGCAGCAGAAGATTGCTGCGCTGGGAACGTTGCATGAAAAATACATTTTTCGCCACCTTTGTCAACAACCAAGCTGTATATATTTAAGCTGGTAGCTTTTCGGTTGCCGGACGAGCACCGGAGCTAGAGATTTATGATAATTTATGATGCAAAACTAAAACTCCAGCTCATTAGTAAATTACTTTTCCTCCTTAAGCGAGTTCTCATGTCATAGGATATGGATGAAAGATTGTGAAATATTACTCAAAATTTCCATACTTCAAGAATGTTTCTTTGATTAAACAAACCTTTGGAGGAAAAAGTTATTTGCATAGACCTTTTCAAGGAAAGGTAGCAACGCTGGGAGCACGATCACCGTGTAAACAAAGGTTTCATCGAGAAGACAAACGATGACATTCGTGGGCAAAACATCAGTAGGCCAACAAACAAACTACCCTAGAGTTGGGGTCTTCCGCCGTCACGGTATACATGGTTGGAGCGATGTAACGACATCGAAGAATGCCGAGGGCCCCCGCGCGCTGGCCACAATGATTTTTAGGGTCTATGCAGTCCCGCTCCCCTCCACCCCGCCCCATTACCTAACAACTTACAGGCGCGTGACACTTCCGTGGCCGTTGGACGCCACAGTTTAGCCGTTTTCTGCCGTCTGTTACACTAACCCAATGCGCCATTAAAACCGCCGGGGACAAGAGACCCAGCGTGCGGCACCGATCTACCATCGACGGATTGTGGCGGATCGAGACGAATCGGGAGCTGCGGTCGAACTTCTGCAGGAGAGCGTTACCTAATCCCGCCCTGAACGATCAATCTCACCGTACAACAAAAGACGTGTGTTTGAAAGTAAAGCAGCGTCTTTCAACATGCACTGCAGCTGCAGGCGAACATCGGGTGCAGAAAAGCGTTTAGGCTTACGCCTCCGTTTGCCCGAAAGGTGGAGTGTTCCGTCATGTATGCCATGGATGTAATTAACCGTGCCAATCCTGGATTTACTCTTACAAGCGCAAAAAGCTTCTATCATTGAAGGTCGATACTCAATTTCGTTTATTCCAATTTGGTAAACTGGAATCATAGAAGTAGTAGCGATTCCTTTATATAATGTAACAAAACTTTACGCAATCTTTTGTATTACTAAATGTCATACAGATTTACGGTGAATATGCATTCTAGTATTAAAGTATACGAATTGGTAATATAAAGAAAAAAGCGTGATAGAAAAATTTCAAAGGATTCTAATGGAAATATTGGAAATTGGAAATAAGCATTAGACAAAATATTATAACGTCATTTATTCCAGCTGTAATTCGCTCACAAGTGCAGCTATGTGAAAGCCAACCTGCGATCCATTCAGCATTGCACAAGTCAAAAAACAAAAAAAAGGAATGCCTTAAGGAGGTAAAAATAAAATTACCTTCGCCAACGCCATGAACGACCTTCGTAATTGTAGGCCGTTGTAAGAAGGAAGCCTAATGAAACATTCGCCGTGCCGTACCGTCGTCGTCGCGCTGCTGCTGATCTGACCTGGATCGACCGATTTCCAAACTTTCCATTCCATAAACCCATCGTCAAGCTCGGCAAACCAGCCACAACCGACTCCATAAAGTGGATTGATTTTTTTTTGCCCCTCGAAAACGAATTTTCGGCTACTTTTATCCTCCTGCCTTTTTTGCGGCCGTGAATCTCCTTTGGCACGTTTGGGGGAACGCGGAAATACTTCATTTTACGAACGATTTTCGCTTTACACCTCAATTAGTGAGCGCTGCATGAGTGATTTGTGTCAGCGTTCGATTTGTGGTGCAGTGCCGGTTTACAATTCGCCAGCTCCACCGATCATTCACTAAACGTGGCCGGATCTGCGAAAGAGGTTACGACGGCAGCGTGCGTTTTGCGTTCTTTACACCAACCAAATTCAATACGCCACTTCACTTTAGGGGACAGGAGAAGGTTTTGGCAGGCAACACAATACAACGCACAGCTCAATGGAAGGGTTATTTTTTCGCAGGGTTGAGCATGGAATGGCGCGAAATTCAACAACCACTATTGGTACGGCAGGAAGTATCGATTCGATTGAGCACACTGATTTGAATTTCAATATACTCGTTAAAACGAAATCCAGTGAAGTAGCGTACAGGTTATACAATCAATTACGCTGTTGGGATGTGTTCTGTTTTTTTACGTGGACTCAGTGAATGCCATCCACGTTAGCCATCGATCAAAGTCTGACGGTTTTGGTTTATTAGCAAAAAAAGCCTAATCGTTCCTCGCCAACCGAATGGCTGTAAATGTGTGTTTAATGAAATAAGATTTTGTAAAAAGTAAAGCAAAAAGGTTGTTTCAAAAAGCCTAACATTAGAGTCTAGAGCAGCATGAAAACATGTTCGTTACGACTGACACTAGGAACAGGCGTTTCTGACATTGCCCTCACGTTTTCCTTTCGTGCGTGATAACCGAATGGTTCAATTACCAAACATCAGGAGGCACTCGAAAGTCACGACATTTGTCTTTCGACGGATGAAATTCTTACACACTACCACCCTAGTTGTGTCAGCAGACTGAACTAACAGCCTGACTGACAGACGGTTCAATCGGCCAAACCAGCAACTCGACCGCTAATTGAGCTAAATTAGTGCAAGTGAAACGTTGAAGGCCAATTTAAAGCAACGCTCTGCACGCGTATAGCAGTGCTTCGTAAAGTGCGTGCGTGTTTGGAGGTAGCGGTAGAATAGACAGTAGCGGATCTTCAGGAACCATGGTCATCTCACACTTGCCTTGCTCGATGAGGATGGATGAAGACGGATCATGTTAGAATTTCAACCAGAGCAGAAAGTCTCGGAAACGCACACGAGAAAGCGGCCAACGGGAAGCTAGAATAAAATCTTCTCCCGAAAGCCAATGGAATAGCGGTACTCGATACACGCACAAGCACGGTGTAGCTGGTGGGATATATCACGTTATCGGAACTGCGAGTCGGCAAATGATAACAGCTATCTATCTGCACTGGAGGCAAATAAATGTGCACACCTCGAACATATGTCAGGAATGTTTTATCGCAACGAAACTGGCGGCACAGCGCATCCGAGTGAGGAAAACGCGAGTGTTTTATCGGTTGTTTGAGGGGGATTTTTTTGTGTTCCTCCAGATACCCCTACCTTAGGTTGTAGGTGTGGGCGATTAGTGATGCGATTGTTTTACCGAATGTTTTACACGCCTTAGCCTCGGTCTAGTTACGCGAGCTGGCGGCAGTTAGCGCACCAGAAAAACTGTACTTGCTGGTTTCGCGTTCGCTGCCAGGAAATGGGTCAGTCAACGGAAAAGAAGGAAATTACGCCGAGGTGCCGAGCATTCGTTGCGCTCCCGGAAAAATTGACCAACGGGAGACGCGTGTGTGCTGGAAATGGGTTTTTCTTTCTTCGCGGCGGGCGCTGTTTGCTTGAATACATTTAAATTCAAATTTGATTAAATTAATTTCGCTACAGTTGAACTCCATCGGGAAAGTTTCCCCAAAACTAACTGTTCCCAAGAAAATAGTTCTTCCTCGTTGTTCGGTACTTTTTATCTTCATCCACTACGATGATTGTTATTCTTCACTCAGGACAAATCTCTAATCACTCAAGTACAGTGTTGTGCCTTACGAATCTTTTGGCGCGATTCATTCATATGAATCATTCATCTAGGATTCATTCCGATTGACTCATGGATCTTTTAAGAAGAAAGAAGTATAGATTCGATTCTTAAATAATTGACGAATCTTTCGAAACATTAATGAATCTTTATGAAAGTTTCACGGATCCTCATAATTCTTTACTTTTCTGTTCTTTTACCATTCATAAATCTTGGGGATTCATGAATCTCTCATATAAAGATCCCTGAATTTCAAATGAAGCAAAGAATCATTCAGATTAATGAATCTGTATCTAAATTACACAACCTACAAAAGTGTTTTGCTGTCGATAAATTATCTTTGCGTGTTTAATAAGATATTTGAATCTTGAAAACTAGAATAACATGGATGGGATTAAGCTGACTATTGATCCTATCGATACTCTTACTTTTATAGTATCGCAATGGTATAGTTATACCACTGATGCCATCGTCATGGCCATGGAGTTCAAAGGTTTTCAGCTATGAGAAGGTTGTGCCTCAGTCAACCTGCACATTTGGATCAAAATGGCGATATGGTACTGTCAAATAAAAACATGTGCATAATCAACCGGAGTCTTTCTCCATCTTGGTTCAACAAACTCCGACCACAAGGTTCCACACTGCAGAACGACTCGCTAGAACTGATGCCGACGCAGTGAACCAACAACGTCTGGCTCCCGGTTCGGATCCTTGGTGGAAGACAATGTCGTAATTTGAGGCACTGTATGACAATCAACTCATGTCTTCCGAGGTAGAGCGAGTTAAATATTCATTCCCGTGGTGCCGACAACTACGACGTAATGATTTGTAGGTGAAACACCTTTACCGAAGGTTCCAAGCAAAAGTAGATGGAAGACTAACCTAACCTCTCGCTGTTGCCAATGGGTTTGCCTTATTTGCTTCCCTCAGTTACTAACTAAAGAGTGTAACATGTCCACGAAGGCGGAACGAATATTTTATGTTCTTTTCGTGCTGCTTTCAAAGCTTAGAATTTGACTTTCATATACCATACAACAAGTACCATCAGAACAGGGTGTTATTCTTATTGTTTAAACTTTTTCGTACAAAAATTCGTTGCAAAAAGTTTATGACAAATAACATGTAATTGCTTTTCGCAGGAGTTTGCAGAAGAAACCCGGCAAACGAGTTTGGGGTTTCTTGCTTATGAGTATTTTGCGCAACGACTAAGCGCAGCTATGGCGGGCCATGGAACAACTACAGACGTCCAGTCCGGTGCTGGTCACGGTAAGCGACTCCATAGGAATTTACGATACGCTAGAAACGGCTGAAGGATGATGCTGGCGTCTTATTTCATGCTCTGGAACGTGCACCTAAAACAAAACACCATGGCTTGACCTAGCCGTTTCCGAGGCGTGTTGCATGGACTTTGGATTGTGCCTTAATTAGCCAGGGTATTCGCTCGTATGGGACAGAGTGTAGAATGATTTATATGCCACCATGCACCAGAATATTATCCAATAAAAAAGAGCTCCGCGCATGCTCCGGAAACATCGATAAGAACGCGGCAGGAACAACTAAAATCTAACATCCTCTTAAACACATGGGGAACACGCTAATACGCCTGTTGTTAATTCTCGTTACGCATGACGTAAGTGTACTGAAATTAACGTCCAAGTACGTACCGCCTCCTCTTCCGCCAGCTAGTAAAAGAAACCTTCGACACCGAAACGCCGCGACACACCACCACACAATCACGATATGATGGACACGGACAATTACGGGCGGAACCGCGCTCAAATGGATGTGGCTTCCATATCGGGGCGTAAAATCCATTTCCTTTTGACTGACTTGCCGAACGTCGACACCCCGAGGGTGGGCGGCCAAGCGCAAACGGGACGCGGCATTTTGGGGCGGGTTGTTCCAGCAAACAGCGATAAACGCTCTGTCACTGCGGTGACTTTTGGGCCCTATTTTTCCAAGAACCGTTTCGACCTTCAAATCGCTGGACAAATCCTCCAAAGGTTTGGCAATGTCTCCGCGTGAGGAGTGAGGCCACACAGCAACGCAAAGCCTGATAAGATTATCTTTCGCGCATCGTTGTTAAAACGTGTGCCCCGCATACAGCCAACCTCGATGTGCGGATTTGGTAGGTCACAGCGCCTTCCGAACGTCTTCCGGATCGTCTTCTTCGTATTGTTTCAGTGCACGCGCTGTCTTTAGGCCTTTCCATTCTCTTTCAGCCCATGGACATGGAACGAATTCTTTCATGCTCGATTGACGGCCATCATCGTGCGGGACCTTAGCTCGTCTTCACTCGTGCTTCTAGAACACGCTCTCGTACGCTAGATGCGCAATCAACCGTGACAGTTAGTGCCGTGATACTAACAACTGTGCTTTCAGCACGATGACTACGCTCAACTAGAAGGGAAAAGACCATATGATTGGTGGCAGACCTGTTGTTACCATAACCGTAAAGTTCCCGTTTTCTCCCAACATGCACAGTATCAATCTTTAGTGAGTGTATAACGACGGAGTCCATTATCGTGTTAACTAACAAAACAAAACGAATCATACCCATCAAATCCTATCGACCCAAACATTACTGATATGAGCGTGGTTACTGGCACGCAATGTTTAGCGTTTCGTGGCGAGATTCTTGATAAAAACCAGCCACGATGGGGAACACCATCGACTTCTGAGTGAATAGCTCGGCCAAGGCCTTATGAAGTTTTTAACCAGCTGCTCTATGAACCAACATTAAAGCAAAACAAAAACTGAACAACCTAATTAAGGTCAGAACAATGCTGGCATTGCCACCAAGCAATTGTCAATAGACTCGAAGAAATAGAAAATAATATTCTTGTTCTGTGATTTTGATTGCTATATCCGAGGAAATGGAGCTAAGTGCGGCCTTCTTAGCGCCTAACAATGCACTCCTGTCAATATCTGGCGCGTCGTCATCTTTTTCTCACCGATTTAATGACTCCCAATTTTCTGGTCTCACACCGGGGCGGTACTTAAGTGTGCCATTGGTTCCCATGCTAGATCCACTATTCTTTCCAATACTTTCCGACCGAAAACAAATGATACCATGGCCTTAACAGCGGACTGACATAGGCCTGGGATCGCCTTCGGATCGGGACAGAGTGGACGAAAGGGAGGAGTTCACGAATTTCTCAAGATCAAAAGTGTCGTCTCTTAAAGGCATATGGTCGTTGTCTATCCCAGGCTGTATCCGTGGATTGGGTCATACCCGCCGAAGAGTGTGAGGTCGTGTTTAGCTCGAGGGGAACTCAAGTTCAAAGCAATTTAGACTTCAACAACAGCTACATTCTCGTCCGTGCAGAAGCGTTTGGTATTGGAGATGGGTCCGTCCTTATTCAATGCCCATTTTGGAGATTGTACATAAGCGGCGCTAGACAACATCGGCCAAAACCGGTATCGGTATCGTTATTTGAAGTTCACAATCAGCTGCAAAAGATCACAGAGTGGTTCGTGGTAAGTGTGTCATCGAACGAAATCATCTCTCCCACCGTAGACAATTCCTAAGCTGAAGAAATGCAATATCTCCGCCTTGTCCTCCGATACAAACACACCCGTGTATGATGTTTTATGCCACACGATCCTCTGCTTATCACCAGCGAAATACATTCCACACCGACAAAGGTCGTCGTTAACACTCGTATACGTTTGTAGCTAAAATCAACACCAGCAAAGCTGCATGTTTTTCATACATTAATTCACTTCATATAATCCACAAAACCACATTATATTTCATGCATGAAACGGTAACCAAAGAAACTGGTGGCGTTAGGGTCGTCGTGGCGCATAGATTATCACTTTCTTATCGGCTCACCAAACCTCGCATTCGCCGGCATGGCACGCAAAAGACACACCAACCAAAATGATCATCCGGCGAGAAACACAAGGTACATAAGCAACAAAAACTGGCCACCATATGCGATGAAAGTATTTCGAAAGGAAAGTAAATCACACTATTCATAGTAAAACAACACGCGCGCACACACATCAAAAAGACAATCGGACCGAACCCCGCGGCGCAGACCGGGTAGGATCAGGTTTTCCCCCTCCCAATGGTGAAAAAGAAAAGTGCCATAATTAAAGCTTCGAAACCGCATGCATCATCCTGCTGCCTCCACTGACACCGAACTGCAGCGGCACGGGGCGCAACGCGGGAGGAGTGCATAGCAGCAGCAGCAGCTGGAAAATTCGCCTTGAAACAAAAACCAACAACAACGGAAAAAAACCGATCCGTAAAAATGTTTTAATAACACCACCAATCCCGGACCGAAATAATTGTGGTGAATAATGCACGAACGCGCGAGGGGCCGCACACGAACGAAGCTCAAAAATATGCTCTCAGCCACTGATCACGAATGCTGCCGTAGTATTTTTTCAAACAAACCTACGTACACTTGCAAAACACCCCGACAGAACACTACACACAAGCGAACTAAGCCGCCAACCGCGGGGGGATGCGCGCGATAACGGATCTCCTCCTCACAGCTGATCGTTGGTTTGATGTGAGGCAGGAAGCGGTTGAGGACGTTGGGGTAAAAATAAACCGAAATAGAAAACAAAAATGCAAAGGAAATTAAACCCCCGAAAACGAAACCCGGCGATGGCAGCACTACGAGACGACCGGTTCGCGAGCTGCGGCGCGACTGACGCCAACATCCGCGATCCAAACAGCGGACACCGCGATCGGGAGAGTGAGTGACTCCGCCGCAACGGCGAAAGTCGCGCTCTTGGATCCCCCATTCATTGGGGCATGTGAAAACCAATGCACTATGGACACTTTTTCTCGCATGTATTGGAATAATTTCTTCTTTACAGTTGGACAAATCTTAAATATGAATAATAGAATCTTAAATATAGAATATGCTAACATCGAAATAAAAGATTTTTTGAAAATGACCATGGTTATACCTCATAAGTAAGTTGTGTGAGAACATAATTCAATTATGCTTTAATTCTTATCTACCACAACAATAAACATTACATGGAAACCCCTTTTTAATTCACAATCACCCATGGGGTTTATATAGTCTACGTACTACTTGAAAACTAAACTGAACAAAAACAATCCAGTACCACCAAACACTAAAAATCTATCTGTTTAAATTTGGTTTTAAACCCCACATTAATTTAAACTTCCTACAAGATGTTTCTGATTTTGCCCTGCATTGCGCCCACTGTTCATTGTGTATGCGGAATTGTTTCTCCCGGAGTTACCTCGTTGGGTTACCCAACTGAGAGAGTTTTCGTTGTTGCGGGCTTTGGCTCAAACAATTTTGTAAACACGCAAACATGAGCGACATCCAAACACACTGCTTCAGCCTGTTTTCCGTGTGTTCGAATATGCCGTAAATCAAATGGTTGCTGAACTAGTTTACAAGACACAATACTTTTTTGTTGTATTTTCTTAGTCGCACATTTACTAATCAAACGCATTACTGTACGCGCTCCCGGAGCACTACCAAAAAATATAAAAAATAAAACAACATTATGACGATGTTGTTGAGGTTGTTTTTTTAATGATAGTTCTTATCAGAAACGTGCCACAACAATTTTCGAAAACATTGACATCTTGCTCATATTTAAATAAACAGCAAATTTAAATTTCCTCACTATTTTCTATTTGCAAACAAACCTTGGCAACCACATCATAATTTTGGGCTAACTTAGCTATTTGAATCATAATGTCTTTCGGAATAATCTGTTTTCACAGTAGAGTTCATTTGCACAGCACTCGATCAAATATTCTACGCTGCTTGTGTACACCCGACTCGTGATCGTGTCTCACCAACATCTAAAATCTACATATCCGGGCGTTGGTGTCGCGGAACAAACTCGCTCGGGTCAATATTGATCTGCTGCGATGCACACAAACAGCCGACGACGTCTTCCGACGTCATCTAAAACGGTTTCGAAATCTTGACCCTCTGCCATGTCAGACGCTTAGAAGCGATGGTTTGACTAAAATTAACCACTGTCGCCCGGCGGTTGACATAGTGGGCTAACGAAACCCACTAAGTATAGCCAACCGGTATGTGATTAGATGCAGAATAGGTGGAAATGCACCAAACAACCCTAAGTAAAACGGGTCCACGACGCGTGGGATTTTCATTTACACATTCCTCAAGACAGATTCAGTCGCTGGCTACGGCAAACACCTTTGCCAAGAGCAAAGGCTCACGACGGTGACGTCGACAGCTGTTTTTGCTTTGTTTCATGGCACTCGAAATCTTGGAAGACTTTTTGGTGTGACACGGGCAGCTGCTGCTGCATCTTTCAAACGATGCATTTTCTCAGCGTGCAGTAGTTTTGAAACGATCCGAGTCTTGAGACTGTCGCAATACGCTAGATATGTGAGGGATTAAAAAATTGGCTAGAGAAATATTGAACATCCGACACGATTTACTACCCATGCTGAGATATTTATTTCCTTCTATATGTCGCGATCGCGCTTATCAAGAATAAGGAAATGCATTGCACCATGGCGGTCCACCCGACGACGGTTGGATACAACGGACGCTACCCTTTATCGATGCAAGGCCAACAACTACCAAACAGCGGACGCCCATCGGCACGAAGACTGCGCTGAACGCTGGTATAGTGATAAATTTATTTGTCACTTCCGCTGCATCTTTTGATCCAACGAGATGATTCGATCGTTGCGTCACGATTGCCACATCCGCCGATGGCCGCCCCACGATATTAGCATAATCATGTGGGATATGCCTTACATGATTAGCCTGGCATGTTTCTGGGAAGCAATTGTGCTACAGATGTGAAGCATCACTTCTTCGCCCCGTTTTCAACTGAAACGGCAATCAAAAACATATGTCGAGCACAAACGGCTATTCCCCAAACACAACTGAAACTTCTGTATTGAGTGAATCAAGGAAAACCGAACGAAACGGATACCCTCTTCTCTTTGCCTCAAATGGCTGGTGCTCTCGGAACCAGAACCGTTCGGGTTTCCGTAATCAAACGCAACTTTTCATATGCACCAATACCGCCAGCCTTTTTTGACTCACTTTGTCTGCTCTACTTGCAAGTGAGCGCATTTGTCATCGTTCACATGAAGCAATTGTAAATGCTAGTGATTCACAGCGCCCAGGAAGATGTACGGGCTTTCGAACGGGCCATTCCTGAGCTGCTGGCCATTTGCTACGAATGTCAAAGATCAACATAACCTACAATCAATTTAGATCGCGTAACTTGCTTCTTTTTTTCCCCCGCTCCGCCGAAGAAGAAACAAATTTACAGCACCATTTTGCCGGATGATCTCGTTGTAGGCAGATGTTGAGTAGAGGAAAAAAATAACAAACCTCCAAGTGATGTTTTATTCTCTTTCGCACACCGAGAGCGTAATTCCTGCCGACTAACTAAGACAATTGTGCCATGACGCAGGTTATGCCGCTCGGGAGGCAACCAACGAGACACACAATTCTCATTCTACGCGTGGGTAAGCATCCCCACGGCGCACAAGAAATACCACTGCGTCTCCCACTAAGAAAGTTGCGCAGAAATCGCCAACCAACAGACTCGTTCAGCACTGTACACACAATGACATCGTTTAAACGAACGGCACTAATGAACTAGAGTGTACGACTAGACATGCGACGAAAAAGCGGGAAGTAAGATGGTCTACTAGCAATCAAATTTAGTTGTGTCATGGGTTTCAATGGCAAATTTGGTCGCAGATGAAACAGCATAATGTCGCAAGCGACTTTTCACACACGAGAACGAGCGAATTGTTTTAAATTTATAGTCCCCAATTCTTCTTTGCATTTGCAATGAATGCGATGTATTAAAGTTTTCTAATATGTAATATAAATACATGTACAACGAATGTCTAAAGCAAATAATGCATTGAATAAGGTGGAATAAAGTACTTTAAATACATCTTCATTCAAATCAAGTAAAACGACGAACATTGACCTTACCATGTGTATAAAATAACGTTCCGTGCCATTTCTATCGAAATACATCCAACGGGACGCACTGGGATGAGAATGTACAAAACAAACCAACAACATCGAACAACGACTGAATATGATCGCATGACTAACATATTGCAAACTGTCAAGTGCTCGTTCATGTTTCCCATCACGCTCATCTCTACTTCCCGTGAGTGATGAAAGACATGCACGATGTTTGCGATTTTCACGCCCATTTAAAAGAAAACTCTTTTCAGTTCCGTGCGCAATGGCGAGGAGTCTGAGAAGGTCTAGGAAACGTGCTAATTTCAGTGTCGGGTCAAACGAACCGACAAAACGGTGCTCATTTTTTGGTTTCTTTTTGGCGTTCCTTTTTCCGTCGCTACGTCGGTCTGTTTAGTAAATAAGTCGACGATAAGAATTAACGACGGCCCTAATCAGATATTTGGCCAAAACAGTCGTAAACATCCCGCAACCGGCGGCACGATTTATATTCCAAATTCCCTCATCTTTCACACCCTCCCCCATTCTGCAGCACATTCCGGAGCTAAAATATCTTTGCGAAAATGATTGCAAATGTTCGGAATGAAACCCTGACAAAATAGTTCATTGCTCATCGTTAAGCAAGGCGTTTGAGTGGATTAATTTAGTCTCCAAACCGTTCGGGGACCACCGGCGGTAAGCATTCCGGTTACGAATAGTTTGTGATTAATTTTAAACAACTGCAAACTGGGATGCTCAATGGCCAATCGACCAACTAAGCCGGTCACAAACGAAAAGGAATAAGAAAATCCACCACCGGCTTTGCGCGCGTGATGACGTCGACCGGATGTCGGAATCGACCGTTTGTCTGGAAAAAATTCTCAACATTACACGCACAACCGACTTCCCACCGGGGTTCGAGCGCAACGGGACGGAATATGGATGTGAGATTCTGTAGCTGCATAAAAATATCATCCACGCCAAATTTGCTTCCATTTGCAATGGGGAAAATTATCATTTACCACCAACACTAAACCAAACGGTACAGGCAATTGAAGCGATTGAAATTCATGCCCTTCTGTTTTCTAATGGTGTTTTTTTTTGTAGTTCTCCTCTTTCTTCATGCCAATCCAGCGTAAACATGATCTTTTGGGTGGTCGATAATCTCTGGGTTTACACAAACTGCGTCTACAACCCCGTGGAAATAGTGAGAACTACCGCAATGGTAGAACAGCACAGAGGTTTTCCACCTGCCTGGTACGTTCAAGCCAAACAGTCGGTGAATGTGGTCATGATCTTGCGTCTAAATGGGTTCAACACATGGTGCTCTTCGTGGCGTAAATAGTTCTAAATATAATCGTTAGTTTGCCTTCCCTACAAAACCACATTTCTGGTTCACCCTGCAGACCTTTGAGAGTTTGGAAGTGATGTCATCGTTTTAAGTTGAAAAACATATGACTAGCAGAACGGGTTGCAATTGGAGAACAGACCAAAGCACGACCAAGGGCAAAAGTTTGCATAGACGCCGTCAGGAAAAGCGATCAACCGAAACGATCTCTTCGCGTCATATATGTTTCTGCAGCTTCATTCATTCTTACCCGAGGCCTTGCTAAATGGAAAACCCAAATTTTACTGCAGAAACACACGTAAACTACGACGAAAATAGATCTTTTCACGTTTTGCGCTCGCTTGTTTGGGTTCGCGCAACGCACCACTCGGAATATGTAGAACGTGATATCATCGTGACCGTTTGACTTAAAAATTCGAAGAAGCGAATATTAGTAACACGGATCGGTGGAAACTGAGGCCATCGTTTTCAATAAATCATTCCCCACATTTTCCCACGCAGCTCTTGACATTGACCCAGAACCAACAACAAGGAGGAGATGAAATTTTATTATCTAGCATTATAGTTTTAAATAAGACTACAATTTTGTATTCTTTTTCCAAACATAAAGAACAATTCCAATCTATCTCGATCCTAATCTCTTTCATCATGAGTAGCATTTCACTATCACTCATCGTTCGTACGATGTATCATGTTTATTCAGAAGGGTCTAGATTTCATCGGCACCGCCCACCTATGTATTGACAGCTGCAGCGTCTGAATTGAGCTATTTTCTCACCAAAGTACATCCCCGAAATCTTAATAGACCATTGTTAGACCGACGCCATCAGGAAGTCCCACTGAAGAAATAAGGCCATCAATTTCCCGCATTAATTTTCTTTTTCTTTCCAAACACTACCCAAATGCGTCACAATGACGGTCGTAAGTAATGCTTCATTTTTCCAGGCGCACAAGAGAAATGCACATTTCCCTTTGCCAGATGGCGACGTTTTCGTGATTGTACACATTTAATTCAATCTCAATTAAATTCGGCTTTCGAGTGCCAGAGTGAGTAAATCATGGGTGACGGCTTTTCCTATGGGTATTGTCTGCCGTCACTTGAAAAGGGAAAACTAATAGACCAAGGCTGAAAATAGGCCTCCCTTTGCTTCCAGAGACGGTCAACTCACTGCGCGACCTTAATGTGCACCGGAGACGGTCGCCTGCATTCCGAACGACGTATAAGAAGAAATCAAGCATAAATCTCAGAAGAAAGAAAATTCGACGATCTAGATAAAATGATGACGATTAATACAGTTAACACCTCGTATAAGATAATGGGGTGATAAGTACAGATTTCATCCTATCTTAATAACTGGGCCACTGTTTATTGCTGCTGATAGAGGTGGAAACGATAAACAGTAAAATTAAGATGAAAAATATCGTACCATTGTGAAAACAGTTTTAAGCTACAAATTGATTTTCTTTTCTCGTTTCTAGTATAACACTTATGAATAAAATAATAAGGATTTCTTCAACCATTTCACTAAAGGTAGGTTTAAATACTATTTCCCATTAATGAATAAAACCACTATTCAAAGCTGAATTTCAACATCAGCTTCATCGCCACTACACCTTAAATAATTAAAATATCAACTGCATACTTTGCATAATCAAATTCGTTTGCTGTAGGTTGACTGGAAGGACAACCTTGAAGCCATTTTCCACAACTATATTTGTGGTCGAAGGAGCGTCCCTTGCTGCGTTGGCAGTCGCTGGCAGTTGTAGGTGGCAGTATCTGTTGACGAATATTTGCATTTAATAACCACTACCGCCTAGGAAATATTTACCTCTGCTCTCCAACACCACAGAACTGATCGTTTCCACTCAAGGGAAGTAGTAGACCTTGTGTACGAAATTCATTATGACGCTTAACAAAGGTTGAAGATTTCGATAAAAAATCGAATATGCTTCAACGATCAACGAATTCTCTCTACACGCTTAGGAATGTTGTTTATTCAAGGTTACATCAACATTGACCTTACCAAGGGACGAAACAACCTGTTAGAAGGCGATAATTCAGTGAGCTTTAAATTAAAAAAAAATCTTATTGTGTTCTAATACCCGCCGAGTTTTTTTTCTTTGGAAACTAAATTTAACGAATTAAGTCCTTCTATGCACATACTCGACATTGATGAGATTATTATCACTAGCGTGTTCACACGTTTGAGGGTCATTTTGGGTCTTGTTGAACGCGGAGCTCCAACAGCAGAAAAAAACTTACTGAAACTAATGAAATTTCTCCGCAGTTCCAATCTCAGTCATCCAGTCCAGTCTCACCGACAAGTGCAGTCGAGCGCGGAAAGAAAGCGACAAATTTTCCACATCATTTGATCGATCCACTACAATGTGTACCATTTCGTGCACAGGCAAACTAAACGGACCTCTAGCAACACGCTGGTCTGTGTAATTTTCCCCCACGACATCAAGCTAGCAATTTCTACATTATACCTGTTTTGAGGAGATTTTGTTTTTAATTTCCTATCAAGTGAATGTTAATAATTAACAGTTCAGGTCAGTATTCTGAGGTAATTGTTTCTCGGATTGTACCGACAATATAATGATTCATCGCTTTTCATGCTAGGCATATGGGAAGAAGAATGAAGTACAAGTACATGCTCTATTTTGTACATAATCAGAACTTACCCTGTGATTTATGTCTAGCACATCCTCCGTACTTACATCACTGTACATGTCTTCGGCTGTATCACAGTTAGAACTTCTGCCCGACGAGTTGAAGCTCGACGATCTGTAAAGATGACTGAAAAAATTAGATAAACATTTAACTGTTATGCGCGAACATCTTCAACCTCAACTTCAAAGCACACGTGTTGGTTGTAAGTATCGCGAAAAGCTACCATTTTCACTCTACGTATCTCGTGTTGGTGTCACTTGGTTGTAGATACCTTG
>KE525270.1:43095-59178 GCA_000441895.2 Anopheles sinensis | reverse complement strand
TTTAACCTACTCCTTCTTTTTGTGTATCTCAAGGTTAACATTGCTATACAACTGCACAAACAAATGTGCCACCGTGCCTGACAGTCATAGTGGTTTCCCTTGTTCTTCAGCTCGTAAGTATTCATATGCTAGAATACTTACTTTGCTAAGGCATTGGATCCTAGCTGTCGTTTGCCGGAACTGCTAAAACGAAATGAAAAAGAAGAGCACACAATGTCACGCATTAGTAAAAATGAGGTTAGGCAGCAAAGCTGATAACTGTCTTCGACATTCCCAGAGCATGTATGTATTGGATTTCGTACAACACACCGTTACCATGTCCTTCGGCAACTGCTATTGGATAAAAATTACGGAACAGGTTACACCAGAATGATAGTCAGCCTTGGCCAATCCAAACACAAACCCATCCACCTTCCTCCAAACTAATAAAAGCTACTTATTTCTACGCTAAACTACATGGATATTAAATATCGCTCTAATAAAAGCTACTTATTTCTACGCTAAACTACATGGATATTAAATATCGCTCATACAACATTTTGGTAAGAATTGTTTTGATTGTTTTGGAAGCCAAAAATCATAATTAATACGATTTAGTGGTATAATAATGTTAGCGTTCAGACCGAAAAGAATATAAATTTTTTATGCTGTCCAATAACGATTCGCTGTAAAAAAGATTCATTATTTTAACTTGATTGCTCTCGAAACGAATGTGAAATTTGACATAAGAAAACAGAAGCGTTACAAAACTGTGTTTTTTTATCTGTGTTTTTACACCGGTGCTTAAGTATCTAGCTTATACATTTAAAATGCGAATTCGTTCCCAATCAGCTACACCTTACTTATCAAAATATATACTTTTTATGGAATAGCAATAAATACTTGAAAGTGACGTTAGCATATCAACCAACTTCGGCGTTTCACCTCAATAATGGAATTCGATAAGAATCGCGACATGAGAGATTTACAAAGAAAAGATAAGGTAGTTTAACAATTACTGCCACAATCACAATAAAGTAACATGAGAAATTATATCGTATTTCAAAAATGTATTGAATGCAAAAACTTAATCCACCACTGGTTCAAAGATTCGACGATAAATGTACGGTTACCATATCTTATAAATGTTTTCGCTCATATCTTGCATCACAATCATGTGTTTGAGCCGTCCAATGCCGCGTGTCACGTTCTCAAAGGCGAGATGACCGTGCGTGCCCAGTAGGAAAAGCCCTGTAAACATGTTGTTACGATAACATTCTCTTGTCCACTACATGCGCCTACCCGTACAGTGCGCCATATGTAACAAACACGCAAATGCCGGTAGATGGTTGTCGCATTACGAAACAAACCTGCCCGTCATCCAAAGATAAAAAGTACCGTTCGATTTTAGGTTCACCAACCAGTTGGAGACATTCACTCACGTACAAACGAAAGACGGATCAATCCAACCAATCTGAGTTTAACTTAAAAATCCATGTGACATCTTCTTCGATCTGTAAAATTCAAACGTTCGAGAAGATTTCCATCAAAGCAGAAAAATAACAGAAATATCTGGATTAAATTACACCAATTACCATTTCCTATCTACTGTGCATTGTTCGATTTGAAATATAAAATATATTTTCCATTGAATTTCTTCCACACAAACTTAATTATTTGTTGGTTATAAGCTACAGTTTTTCTGTTATAAGTTTTACTCTAATCTTTTACTGGGCCGCTATCTGTTTGCTTTGTGTGAGTTAACCTATCGCAAGGTCATAAAGATAGAATAATTGTTTTAATTAAACATATAAGGCATATCCGACGATGTTTATTTTACTTAATGTAGTCAACATACAAAGACGTTAACAATCAATGTGTTCGTGAGCCTGCACACGGCACGAATGCCGATGCAAGCTGATTGGAAGGGTCAGGAAGAGGTTGACAATACTGGAATTACTTTCATTTTCGTTGCCTTGGCAGATCTTGCCGATGTGTGTCAGCAGATTAAGAAATCCTACAAGCTGTTCTAAAAAAGAGAGCATATGTGGTACTATTGAATTTAATTAGTTTACTGTATCGGATGGAAAATTTTCGCCAATGGTGAATGAAGGATCGAATCAACACACCGACCATGACCGGGTCACGCTGCTTCATGGAGGATGAGGCGGCTTCCCACAATAACACTTAATCGGATTGACTGCCATCTATGCTCCAGTCATCAGCGACTAGCGGGCACCTTTCGAACGAACAGTTTCGTCATCAGAAACAGGGTCGGTTAAGTCAAAAGGCAAATGGACAACAATAGCATGTTGCAGCCGTACATACAAGCGTGGATCCCTCAAGCCTACTCTAACCTGGTGTGGCATTCGTAGTCTAGGGTCGTTCGGTTAGGATTCATCGAAAGCAATCGAAAGCGTTGCCCGTTACCGGCTAAGCAAAAGTGCCAAAAGTTCAATTATAAAAGCACCAGTAAGCGGATTAGAAAGAAAGACAGGGATAGCACGTAGGCCTACAGTTGGAGTACCACGAGCGAGACGAAACAATAACATATGCATAACCCGCTTTATACAACTACCCCACACACCGTAAGATCCCACCACAAATAATTTGAAGCCATGGATGCGTAACGTCCAGATAGAACACAACAGCACGCAATTTTCGGGGGGAAGGTATCGGTTAATACAAACTTTCTAGCATTGTTATACACCATCAATTTATAGAGGTTATCCATAGTGCGTGCCTCCGCTTGGGGCTCGTTACTCGCGGGCGAAGGTTGTTAGAGGGTGGGGAGCAGACTTGATGGCATGGGACGGCTTCGTCCCCTAGCATGGGAGTGCTCGAGATCTAGTAACACCAATGCGGACTCACTCAAATGCTCGAAATGCACTGCACTATAACGTAATATTTGGCCAACGTAGTACATATGAATATGGTGATGTGTCGCTGCATCCAACACACTACTTCTCGCTCTGTACAGACTCATACATAGAAAATGGAGGGAAGATTATCTACACTTTCCCTCCGCTTTTGCCAAAGATTGTGTTGTCGGGTTTATCAACGAACACTTGTACACTAAAACGCACACTCTAGTGTGAACATGTGACACGGAGACCGATATCTGTACATTGACGTGCACGCCTAGCCGGTGTATGATCGGGAGGCCACTACTAAATCAACAACGACTACACAACTGTGATGAGCTTCCATGGGGAGACTGCATCTAAGATTCACTTCTTCACCTTCCAGTGGAACCAATTCCCAGCTGATTGCCAACACTACCAGATCGAAACATTACTCAGGGAGCGTCCCAAGGTTCGATTCAATAGGTTAAATGCTACACCAAGTCGTGAATGCACTGGGCTTCTACACTTCTGTTTCGAACCACAAGTATCTGCAGATCTTCAGCGACGAATTTCGGATTCAACCAAATCTAACGCCAGATCACATTCACAGCCACGCCTGTGTGCCGGATGATATCATCGAGCACAGGGGGAAAGCGCTTTTTGCACCAACCGGAGTCAACCGTCCCGTGTTCAGCAGTGACAGTACAGTTAATGGTGTTACTGACACCGATCCGCCACCGCAAGACAACGTCAACCAGGTGTGCTGTTGTGCTGTACGCAAATATGACTCGCGGAACCGCGGACCGAGATTTCGCCCTACGCTACTAACTCCGCCGGTGCTTGTGGATAGTACGACCATACGATGACAACTGGTCTGCTACCGCGGCGTGTGTTGTGCGCCAGCAGCGAAATCCTCGCCGATACGGCCGACACCGGTTGGGCTTTGGCAGTGCACGACACGCAGGCGGCGATGCTTTTTTACATATTTTTTTTATGTTTTGTTTTGTTCATTTGAGTTGTGCCTGGCCGCGAGGGAGATATCGTCGTATAACGCGCTTTATTGGATATCGCGTAAAACCCTCGACGGGCGTCGCCGGTAAGACTGTTTCTGTGGCACGCGGGCATTATGTACGTGTGTGGCAAATGGATTTAAACATTTTACACTTTTTTCTAAAAACTAGCATCTGCGCTTCCACTCTTTCACACGTGTTCGGGTTGAAGTGTTTGTCGAAAACAAAGGACGTTTGGATAACGGTTTGGATGGTACTGTTGTAGTACAACATACTATAAAACGCTGCTGAATTACATTACACCACTGTTACCAGCTCAACCAGCTTTGCTTTTGATTGACTGTCTGTCCTTTAACAAACAGATATCAATCTTAAACAAATGCTTAAAAATCAGCTACTTAATTACAAAACTAACTCATAATCCCCACAGGAAAATCCCAAACCCCCAAATAGCGCCTTAGGGGACGATAAAATTTCGTACCATTGATTCCTCTGCCCATTCAAAAAATCATGCACACCCCACAGACAAACGAACGAAACGAGCAAAACGAAACGTGTGCCTCGCGTGCCGTATACATCGTCCATCAGCTATTCGTCACCAGGTTGAGAGTACGCACACGAAGCAGGTTTATGCACTCAAACCAGTTCCGTTACTTTGACAAACATGCGACAGCATATTTACACACACTCGTGAACGTTTGTCAACGAAAAGTGCACCTGAAGGTATGATGAATGTGGAATGCAAAATATGTTAATATATTACTGTGCGAGAGATGTGCAAAGAAATGCAACGTAATATGTTGGAATGCTAACGTACTAAACATGGGCAAGCGTGTTATTGCGACAAAAATTAACCACCATCTTTGATGAATGTTTCCACTGTTTTGCACAACAATTACATTCGCAAGACATTTTCGCTCCTGTGTCACCATTTTTCCTAACAATCTCTACGACAACATTTCCCATCGTCGCTTTCTCTGATTGCACGCAACTTAAGTAGAAGCTCCGGACTTTGGTTTCCCCGCTCTAGATCGATGACAACCGCGACTTTGAACAGGAAAATTGTATGCCCAACATCACGCGATGGAACTGTGGGGTAAGAAAGACGCAAGCAAAAATGACACTACGCAGAGGAAAACTAAAATAAATCGAAATGAAATTTAGGGCTGTTGGACCGGATATATGACACTTCAGTGCATACTGGAAGGAAGTACAGTAAGCGTTCACTGGCGAAAATTGCTACAAAGTTATGGGTATGTACGTACACCTTAAAGCTTTTTAAACTATCAAAGAAAATCAATCTTGTACTTACTGCCTCATTGATCCCCAGCGTCTGTTAGGTAAATTTTCATTGTGACTGAAATGAAGAACAGAAAATTTATTCAATATTTGTAGAATAAAGGACAAGCATGTGCAATGAATCAAAAAAAAAAATCTACAGACTCGACTGGACCTTGAATACAACAGCTACCATCAATTATGGAGAATTTAAATCTAACAAATTGTTACACATAATTGCATACCTTTTCGGAGCACCACGTAAACTGGTGCGACTCCACGAATGTCGGGTGATTCCGCCGGCGTTGTTGTTGGGATTACTTGTGTTGCTGCCATTGCTTTCACTACGTTAAGTTGTTGACAACAAGGAACAGGAACAAGACACAAATACATGATTAGAATACTACAACAAAATGCTACAGAATCTTAGTCTACAGATAGTCGAATATGGTTTGCCAGTTGCATATAGTTTAGGCGTGTAGCATACGCTACTACAGGCGTATGAATTGCATACAACACGGATGAAACCCGTGCCATTCGACGAAACGTTAGCGTTTGAAAAACAGTTCGCTCTAATGAATTGTAATAAGAACTAAAGTAGACAGGACTGAGTAGACTCGAATAAACAAACAATACTTTAATCGGAAATGACAATACCCGAGCCAATACAATACCTACCCAATTGTGGTTGAATTCAAATGTGGCGCTAATTCCAGGTCGACACCACCGGCTTCGGAAATTGAGATATCATTGTCGCCGTAACATTCGAACGATTCGCCATCTGATAACGAGGAACATTGCGATTTTGGTGCATCTGTAAATCAAAAGGAAAGTAAGACAGTGTGCTAAAGAGGCTAGTTTATACTTATTTTTGTGGATTTACACGTGTTTTACCATTTTCCAAAAATCCCCAAACATTCCGCATGATTTTGCCGAAACAATAAAAAAGCAAGCTATTGTTGCCAAAAATTTATTCGGGTTAAATAACCAGAAATATAATTACACCACACACAGTTAGATAATGCCACATACAATTAATTCGGTTCGATTTTTCAAAATCAAAAATCAAATCGGAACAACTGAGACCACTGACTCGGCAAATCGGTCAAACTAGAAAGCGTTGCGAACCAGGACAGCGTCAATTTTCGATCGAACGATAACTTTTCTTTTCTCGCTTCTGAGTATCGCTTTTTCGGACTTTGTCGCAAGTTTGTCACTGGTGCTGTCTGTGTCACGAATTTGCCTTTGAAAGTATATTAGAAAAAAAAGTGTGAAAGTATGATTAGAAAAAAAAACTTGATACCAATAGACCACAGTGTATTTGAGTTTGCAGCTTACAGTATCACATAAACCTCCTTATTCCAAACCGAAGATGATTTGAAATATTCACCCTGGTACTTTGGTCGGAAAGGCCAAGACAGAATAGGTACATCTACGGAAACATGAAGCTGTAATATGAGCCAACACATGAAAGTGATGACTTACTTTTCAAGTGGAACTCTCTCTTTCATTGAAGCAAACTCTCGCACATCGGAGCGTAGAAAGAAAACATGAAGAAATTTTACAGAAAAGGTGGGAAAATGAAAACAAACAGAGCACATGCATACGCACGATAGCCTTTGGTTTGTTGGCATGCACCTCGGCCATTTCTTGTATTCACCCAATGCGGCGGTGAATATTGGCACCGTGGAGAAAAACAAATTTATGGAAAGTGAAATTGAAAACAAACCCATATTTTACCGACCGTGAAAATGTGAAGGTAATTGATACAATCAAAATACATGCATAAACAGGTGTGGGTGAAGCCGTTTTTCATTGATGAAATTTCAAGATTTCCATTGATAACCGGAACAGACAATTTAACATATTTCACATCGGATGAGGTTTCGTACAGCAAGTCATGCCACGAAAAGTTAATTGAATTCCTTACCTGTACTAGGTGGGCTTGATGGAACTGGACTCGAGTCTACCGAATCCGTCGTTATGAGAAACGAAGGATGTTGTGTTTTGGAACTTTTCGAAGGAGATGGAGCCATCATCCCGGAGGGAAAATCTGAAACAAGAAAAAGAGGAATTTAGTAAATAACAAATTGTGGTTAAATCTTAGCTGCGTAAACATTCAACATCCACCACATTTCAGGAACAGAAATTCAAATATAATCTGATGAAACTCATCAATGCACATGAAAATCGTGATTCCGAAGAAGAAATCCTTGCATTCTTGAGCAAAACAGAATGAATTCTTCTCATCCGAGTATGTTTTCTTGTAAAAAATTAGCTTTAACTATAAATAGCGTTGTTCACTTAAATAAATATCATAGTTGCTTTGTAAATAATAATCATAGGACAAAATGGTAATAATTTCTATTTTACTACAACCTGTTTTGAACATTATCGCTTTAGCAGAATATTATCCATGTAATTTCTTCCGAAGATCCGAGTGATGTGAACCAAGCACCCAATTTTGTTGCAGCTAATAACGTTACACTGTTGTTTGTCGCATTTTGCAATTTCTTATTCGATCCTCAAATGTATTACAAAGCTCATGCATTCAGTAGAACAAAGTACTGTTCATTCCAATAGAATAACAAGCTTCGAATGAAACGTAGAATGTAGATAGCAATGAGTATCTTCAACTTATAAAAAAATTTTTATCTGTCTTAATAATAACCTCTTTGTTATTAGAACAGTAGAAATAAACAACAGTCAACACGCCCCTAACTAGAATGGCCGAGACAATCCGCCCCTAAGTATCCTCCCCTAACTGGTTAAAAGTTTTAAACGTATACCATACACATCCCTAGTCTCTGAAAATGTAGACATGCTTAGTAAGTATAAAAAACTGCGTAAAACAATGTCCATTTCAGGTGCCACACCGGTGTAATAAAGAAGCACAAAGGGAAACAAAATAGTGTTTTTTTTATGCTGCGAGCATAACTTGTTGAAACAGCTGAATGTTGAACGAAAATCTATGTGAGCGTACATTATACCATCCGAATGAAACTTTGATTAATCTTTCATGAGCTTAATCATTAACAGACAAGCAATCAGCACTAAGGTGTAGNGTTTAAAAAAAATACCTTCATCTCTTAATGCAGCGAGTAATCAGAACAGGTTCGACATGCTAAAAATATTTGACAACGAACGACACGCGCTGCATGAGTACTCTTTGGAATCGTTCAACAAACCTGCTTGCTATCCATAAATAGAGATCTTCGGATAGCTGCAAAAATAGCTGTTTTTGGATCGAATGAAAATTTTCGACCCATGTAAGTATGCATGCATCTACGCCACCCTCCCTTGTACGTACTAACGGAATTGCAGTTGTAATTGTCGGGAATGTTTTTCAATTTACGCCTCTTTGGATTGTCTTCGATGTTGGTTGCACACCCTGAAAGGCGCAGTGGCACCAGCCAAATATGTTCATAGTAGCTCACCTTCAGTGCACTTGAAACACGATTCAAGACACAACTGTAATTGTAGAGTGTTCAAGATTCTCCCTCGATAGGTTGTCTTGTAATTAGAGCTCTGTGTGCTCAGTGAATCATGCACGTGTCGGTTGAGAGCAGCTACTATCACACGGACACATTTACTGCTTTGAAACGATGACAAATAACACTTTGTTGGCACTTGGAACGGCTTCACAGGGGCAAGAAACTATTGGGCAAGGAGTTTTTTTTAATAAAGCACGAAAGTGTAAAAAGAGTATGATTTAAGATTAAACATGCAAGGAAGACAAGTATACTTCTTCTTGTGGCTCAACATCCCCAAGTGAGACAAGGCCTCTCTCCGAAGAGAGTTACTGTGACCGATAGACGGTATATTATTAAGATCGGTAGTCAGCCGTTCGTAATACCGGGGGTGCCAGACTTGGGGTTCGATCCCACACCTATGGCGTGGTGTTTTCTTGCGCTACCGCTGCGCCATGGGCACCCCAAGACAAGTATACTATCTGTGTCTAACTAATGAAGAGATGAAATGTCTACCAAAGACATAACAACAAAAAACCTGTGCAACCCTTAGAATACGATGTGATTCTATTTAACGATAAGTGCAAGTTTAATCAGGTAAACGAGTTAAATGAAAAGGTAATCGAACTCATACAGACAAGCCTGAAGCAACATAAAGTGTAGGTTCAAACAAAAAAACTAATTGGCCACAAACCGGTGCAAGCAACCAACGGTAAATCTGTATGTTGCTCAGAATTTCTACCAGGTTACACGCACCCCCAACGGCTTTAGGGTAGCGAGCACCATGACTAATTACTCTAGCGAAGCAGACAGACCCACGTGTGGAAATCGATGGATCCATTAGAGTGCATTTGCTCCAGACGAGAGCGTGGTGGTTCAACAGCGATCAGATCAAGAAGCTTTAGCAGCAGCTACTTTAGGCCTGGCATTGGTGAAGGAGAGTCATGCTTCAGTCTTGTATGCATGAAGAGTGTAAAATTCGATTCCCACAAGAGCGTTCTTCTACCGTAGAACTTTATACGGTACATGTAGGAATATGTAAGTCATATTTACACACTGGGCTTGTAAAGAAGTTTCAGTAGAATGAGAAAAACATACATCTTACGGCATTACTGAGACGAAGCAAATGGAGAATAGAATACAAAAGAACGAAGAGTCAAAACCTCCATAGCAGAGATAGAAAACGCAAAAAAAGATAACATGAAGCAACGGAAAGGTGTGCTTGCACGTATCCTATATGCATAGCATAAAGCTGACTCATGCTAATGACGCGCAACGAAGAGAACGGCCTACAAGAAGTCTTTAACAGAAACTTGTATTGTTGTTTTCTTGTACTGATTCTGTAGTGATTTAAGTAAAATATCCATGAAGGAACAGTTATTCTAAGCCACGTACATGTTCTGCAACGTGCGTATATGACACTGAAATCATTTCCACACCATTTTCCATTTTCGCTTGTTTTCTCTTTACTAAGCGCAGCGTTCGATGAATCTGCATCGATGAGATGCACCATCATCAAGGACAGTAAATGATGCCGATCGCGCAACGGCCATGGGGCAAATTTGCATGTAAAGGCTACATTCGCTCAGCGGATGAATTAATTTTGCAACATACATAATGATGGCTAACGTCATTCAAATGCCAACGGTGAAAAAAATGGAACGCTTCGGTTATTTCTTTCCATAGCTAAAACGCGCAGTCGAAAGGAGTGAGAAAAGTCTAGCCAAAAGCTCCAGGGGTCAACTGTACTCAAGAGGTCATTCCTCCGTGACCTACAACAACCCAGAAGTAGTTATTGGCAAGCAAGAACGGAGGGACCGGCAGAAGGGACCATAAAAATCTTCCAACTAAAAACCAGACGAATCCTTCTGTTGTCCTTTCTCACCACCATGAACTTGCTCATTGGGACCAAAAAGAAAAACCGAATAATAATCAGCTTGTACAAAGGAAAACAATCACGCCCAGCGGACTGCTGTACACACGGGTTTTCCACAAAGGTGAGGAAAACCCCAATGCCATTGTGGCCCGACCTGCCGCGGGCAGGACGTGCTTTAGCCATTTTTCCGATGGCGTGCTAGGGAAAGTGTCGGTTTTAGTTATCAGGCAATCGGAAGACGACGGCAAGCACGTGACTATTGATTTTTTGTTGTTTCGTAGCTCCATCCACGCAAAGTAACGCGTTGGATCGTTACGTTTTTGTTTTCTTTTTCTCCTGGACTCGTATCGATTTTTCCGGCAGGCCACCATTACGAAAAACAGCTAAGTGAGCAGGGAAAAGATACACCTTCGTTGCACCGTTCTGTTTGCTTCAAATGACAGGTATCTCATTATTGTTGACCCCGTTTTGCACTAAGGACGACCCTTTTCAGGACATTCAACATTTGTTACTGTCTGTGCCTGATGCTTTATTTGTGCCCCGTTTCTGCTTATAGAAGCTTGGATTGGAAAAAAATGATTTCAAATGTTAAAATATTGATTTCTTGATCTCCATGCAAATGCAGGAGAAAGTGCGATACAATGCAACGGCATATTTTGAGCAGCATTATTCAATTTTTTAATTTATGAAAGAATAAGCAGGCAGCAAATGAATACGTTGATTAACCTGTTTCAATCACTTTTTGTGAAATTAAATATTTACGTCAAATTACAGACCAAGAGTAAACACCAATTTCACAGTTCATCAAGTAATAATAAAGTTAATACTCTAGTTTTTCAAACTAAAATACGATGAAATATATGATGAAAAAATTGATGCGGCAAAAAGAAAGTTTCTAAATATATCTTGCACAAATTGATAGCTATATAATTGTGGGAAAAATTAGAAAATTGGGCCATCAAATCTTGGTTTGAGAAATTATTAGAATTTTTGAAATATTACTTGGTTACTGGTTACTGTTTGGTTGCAGAAAATGTGTTAACATATCTATATATAAAAATTTTGAGCACATCTCTTGAATACATTGCGGCAAATCGTGCCTTTTTTTGATGCTTTTGGGGTGCTTAAGGGGGTGAGAGGGTGCATATTGCTACACCTTACGTTATTGAACTATATTCTTCGTAAAAAGAAAACCGGCAAAATTCACTAATTTTATTTATTTTTTCCATTTATTCGTAGAAAAAACTATCTATCAAGAAACGTAACAACTAAAACCAACCACCGTTCCATCCAATGCCCTTATTTATAACAATCATGCCATTCCATTCAATACCATTCTTCGGTGCTGCGGAAGGAGTGATCGAAACGGTGAAAATCGCAACCTCTTGCCTTCGGGTGTCGTGGAGAGGATAGACTTCCAATCGACAACAATCGTAAAGGAAAATATATCTAGCCGTAAACCTAAACGAGGGATATGCATTTTGTTCCCGTTGAATGGTTAGCACAAGGCGGAGGCTAGGAAATTCGAAGCGCCCGTTGGGCGATAGTGGCATGCAGCCTCAAGCAATGTCCAAACAGCATCGATTGAACCGTGAAATTTGTTACAGATCATTGCTTCACTTTCTCTATCTTTTTGTGTTTTTGTTCAATTTCTGTGTTTGCTCGAGCACTGGCTCTCATCTGATGGCCATGCTGCCTGACTGCAACGTATTGTTTCACCAAACAATCATCCAATCCGTATGCCAATCCGAGCGTGCAGGTCTCTAGCTGATCGTTCATCAGATCGCTCTAAATTAATACCCCAACCGAGAGCCTTTCAGAGGGGACACGGGATTGACCCGTTCAACACCGGCATCATTTCCGGATTACCCCGCCATAAAAATAGCTCTGCGGCTCTCGGGCGTTGGCTGAGTCGATTGACGAAAGGTACGCTCATTGTGAGCTTTACGTATGTCCGCGTGAAGCTAGAGTGCCTCGTGACATCCCCGTCTTCTTACCGGCCCGTAAGAGCCGCGACTACGAAAAGATAAAAACACCTCCCCAACATCAACCCGGCATGTTTGCATGACAGTGCAAAGCGACGTTTCGAAACATCATCCGTAAAAATAACGCGACCCTCGACGCGAGAAAGGGGACCCACACCAGCGCAGCAAGCTCCTAGCAACGGCTTCCGAACGGCAGTGGACCGAAGCTGTCATCTTGTCTCATCGCTAGAAGGATAGTGTTTTCACTAGAGTGACCTTTGCTGAACGACGGGCAGTAGTTGTTGTGTTAGAACTTAAGCTACCTCTCAAGAGATGCCACGACTTTTTTACTTCCCAAATATCCCGCAATAGACACGCTTGCTTCGCTAAATCGACACTGGAGGTCAGCCCAACGCGGTCATGACGCGATACACTCTGCACGCCAACACTTCTGCGAAACGAGAGTGCATTCATTTATAAACGCTATTTTTAATTTCACACATTAACTGAGACGCTGGACCGTACGGTTCTCGGCCAATGCTCGTTTTTGCCCATTTGGACGCAGCATCTTTCTCGCCTAGCAGAAGCGCTTAATTTACAAACTGTGAAACACATTGGTTTTATCATTTTGGCACTTTGGTTTACGTTCGATCGTTTTTGACGTGAGATGTGAGAACGGACGATTGCCGTTATTACTCTATAAGAGAAACATATTCCGGTTGAAAGCCGTTTTGTTTAAACAAGCGCGCATACTACATTTTAAAATACCTCATAAAATAACAATGTTTGTTAATGTAAATGGTAGCAAAGAGTGCTTATTACAAACATGTTATCTGTTCTTCACACAAGCAGCTGATGCTGCACCACAGGAAGCTTTATAAATTATGATTGTTATTACACTGAAATCATCGACACGCTCACCATGGCACACCATGTGTTGGCAAAGGATCGCTAAACTCAAGCCTACAGATGTCCATTGAAAGTACGCACACGACGCATCCGGAGGAGGTAGAACCATCTATCACCGAAAATTCCAGCATATGGCACACCAATGCATCAACAAGGTGCAGCCGTATTGTACCGGAAATGTGCGCAGTGCTATCCGCCGTCACACCCACGATCTCAGAGTGTCCAAAATACTCCAAGCATTAGCGCCTATACCTTTTCACTTCCATTCGATCTTGATCTTGTCTTCCGAAAGAACCCTTGTGCGTTATGTGCAAAGAGAAGCTTATGCAGCACGGTTCGCATGAAACATCTGTCTCGGGATGCGATCTCCTATTTCTCGAGCCTTAGAGTCCTTCCGGAAGGCGCTGAATGTTGCGCCGAATGCAACATGTGTTTCTCAAGCTGGCTTGGCACGCACCAATCGAAACAACGGAAGATAGCAGCAGCATGTGTCGGCGAGAAATTGGGTGCACGTTTTGTCGGCTGGATAGATTTCGGGGTGCATCGTATCCGGCATACCAGCATCCCGAAACTGAAACCGAAGATGCTAACCGAAAACCCATCTGCCGGCCCAAAACTTGGATGCGAAATTGAAACCGAAAAAAAAGCTACACAACTTTGAACCACCAACATCGATGAATGCATTTGGGAACTCGAACAATTCCCACCATGGCGGGGGATTTCGTATGCACCACAAAACTTCCGTGGGAAATTCGCTGCTTCTGCTGTGCGCTAATCAGCTGGTAAGTTCCTCACGTGCGCATAACGATTAAAGGCAGCCCAAAACCACGTACTCCCCAAAAACCGCCATTGCGCGGTAGCGTTCGCTCAGATACACAGGTTCCCTTCAGGGCTTCTTTTTCCGCCCCATGGGGCTACCGAGCCGAGGGCTAACCGTCGTTTCGACGCTTGAAATTGCAAACTGTTTTCCGCGCTTTCGCAAACCCTCCCCCTCGGCTAGCGGTGTTGCATAATTAGACACCCGGCAAACCGTTACGCGATCCTAGCCGATATTTAAGACAACCCCAACGTTCCTACCCGGCGCTAGACTACGCCGGATTGACTAGTGATGCGCAAGCGATGAGGAGCAGTGCGATCCAATAATAATTTTCAACGCTACGCTACTTTCCAAACGATGCACATCGTATAAGCGAAAGGGGAGTTTATTCATCGTCTAGATCAGTGGTTGGCAAACCTTCATCTTAATGAAATTAAACTTATTGAGAAAATAATCTGCGTATGTAAAACATATAATTAAATATTATATCCAACCAATACCCATGGAATCAATAAACACAAACTTTTACTATATTTTGATTTATCAAGCAGAATCAATATAAATACCAAGTAAACAAAGTGTATTGTTTAAAGCAGTTCTCGAGCTGTGCAAAAAGAAGTTTTATAGAGCTGATTTGAAACCCATCTTAAACTTAATTTCTTTAGTAAAAAGCAATATAAAAATGTAAGTTTTTAAGTGTGACTTCCATGAAAAAAATATGAAAACAACGTAAAACTGCCACCTAAAAAATTAACGCCAATCGTCAATTGAATCTATAAAAAATTTCTCAATTATTCTTGCCCAATTACATGGCGGCTTTGATCTTTGGGTCAAATTAGCGACCCCTGGTCCACATCACATGCGAAAGTAGAAAACACCTAAATCACATACAGCATCACCCAACGTTACCAGATGACAGAAAAAATGTGCATTCATCGTGATGGGATACCGTTACTTCACCAATTTCGGATTGCCACCGGGCTGTTACTCAGTTGCTGGTAGGGTAATTAAAACGCATCAGTTTCCCTCGATTCACTTGGAAATGCAATCAATGCTCGTCATCATCACCTTCACACCGCGAGCAAACATGTGCATTCCCAGAACGCCCATCAGAGTCTGGCTGATATTTATGCGTGGGAGCATATTTCCATTCTACCCTAGCTCCGGATCGATGGGTGGTCTCGATCGGCAGATCGTCTACTATTTTTAAACCCTCGTTTCATTACATGAAATACACGAACAGACAAACCGATATCCACCCACAGAAATTGACCAGAAACCGATCGCTGGAATTGTTGCGCCAGGGGATAGTAGTCAAATTGAGTAATCGACCGGAATTTTACGCCCCACATTAGATTTGTCTGTTCCGCGCCTCATATGACGGCTAACGGGAACCTAATGGATCGTTTATGCCTTTTTCCGTTTATGGGTTACTAGATTCCAGCAGATACGCAGGAAACTAAACCGCGGCTAATGTTCTAGGGGAAGCATAACACCGCAGTGTCTGGTCATTGTTACAATGCCTGTAACAAATACATGATACAAAACAGCGAAAAAATAAGCATAATGATTTAAAGATCCTGTAAAATTTTACAAACCTTGTTTGTTATTTATTTATATTTTTTTCCAAATAGTAAACTTAAATTCGGGAACTCTGACATTCCTTGGAAAAATGAAGTTAAATATCAAAATATTACTGTACACTGCATCCTTCCGGCCGATTATGACATATGCAGCGCCAATAATGGGGTGCCCATGGCGCAGCGGTAGCGCAAGAAAACACCACGCCATAGGTGTGGGATCGAATCCCGAGTCTGGCACCCCCCAGTATTACGAACGGCTGACCACCGATCTAATAATATACCGTCTATCGGTCACAGTAACTCTCTTCGGAGAGAGGCCTTGTCCCACTTGGAGATGTTGAGCCACATAAG
>KE525270.1:31447-42019 GCA_000441895.2 Anopheles sinensis | reverse complement strand
CTTGTTTAATATTTATTTATGTTTTTTCCAAATAGTAAACTTGAATTCGGGAACTCTGACATTCCTTGGAAAAATGAAGTTAAATATCAAAATATGTATACATAAATATATATACTGTACATTGCATGCTTCCGGCCGATTATGACATATGCAGCGCCAATAATAAACTCTATATCAAGAGCTCACATAAATCCAATTGCAATAAATATTAAACAAATTTTTAAAGTCTATTCTGAACGTGCCACCCTGGTACAGAAGTACTACGCTGCATAGAGTATGTAAGATCGTTACTATAAAAGAATTCATGTCTAAGTTAAGCAACAACTACCATGCAATACAAATGCAAATAATCTAATAAACGAGTTTTCAATCAGTCCCTCTTAGGAAAACCACTTCTAAAATAAATAATTAGGATTAGTGCTAGTAGGATTAGGATAGGTTAGTAAAAATTATTAAAAGATCAGCAAATTTTCTTCTTTTTGTTCTTTTACATTTAACGGGTTTTTTCTCTAACAAGTTTTCCCCTTTCGATTTAAGATCGTCGTGAGGCAATACAAAGCTAAGATTTGCAAAGCTAAAATAATATTTAGAAGTAATGAGGAGAGGGAACGTACCCACTAAAATCAGAATTCAACCTAACAATTGTACAAATTAGTATCCAAGATATGTAATAAAATATACTACTACTACTACTATTGCTACTATTTGTATTTTTAATTCGTAGACATTTTCACTGCACGTCTATTTAATTAACAGATTTTTTCAAATTCTTCTTTAGCTTAATATTGGATATAAGTGACTGAAAATGTTCCAGTAAAATGCTTTTGGATTCCACTCATTGATCCACACGGACGACATAAGAAGCAAAATGCGTGAAGTGCAATTAGGCAGTGAGATAAAACAACTTAATTTAATCCCGATAGATAGAGGGAAACAAAGAAAAATCCAACGACTAGACGATCAAAGTAATATATTCCATACGTTAACAGAGCACGAAGGCTTTACTACACCCAGCTCTATCCCGAAAGGTGAAAATTTGATGCCTCTAAGAGTTGATGTTGTGCGCAAAATCATAGTCTGTGTGCGGTACGAGACGCATGATCCTAAGTGCATCACACTTAGGTTCATGAAAAATTCAACAGAAATCATTTCTCCTCGCCGAAGAAAGCACACTTCATGACGCCACGGAAGAGAAGACTGCCTGCCGCCGGCTATGCAACTATTCCAGCTCACTTTCGAGCATCTCTCAATCTCAAACAATCTCCGCAGTTCCCCGGACATACGAATCCGGCGAATCGGTAGCCGAAGACGACACCCGTTTTGGCGCTCTGCATAAAACTGCGAAATTTATGCAACCGTAAGTTTCCCTCCGAGCGAAACCACGCATGGAAATAGCGAACGGTGCCGGATGTTACGGTGAAACTCAGCGGGAAGTGGAGAAAAGTGAAATTTTGGCAACACCGTGTGTTGTGTATTGTTTGAGCGTCGACACCTGTAAACTTCCGTGCAATTGTTACAAACAACCGGATGGGCCGGTTTACCACACAGGGTCAAAAACAGGGATCTCGGGAAGTAAATTGTCTTATGCAGACCTTGAAATGTATTTAACACGTATTGCAGATTCATTTAGTGCGGACATTAATAAACAAGGAGAAACGTCAACTGGTCGAAATGGTGAACTTGTACATATGTAACAACAGCGGCACGAATGCACTTTAACAAACAATCATTGTTGAAGACTCTCATCATTATTAAATTTTATTTTATACGGCAACCGCCACCAAATGTGTGCCAAAACCGAAAACATTTACATCCATAACAACCCGTCTTTCCCCTGTTCCCAGTGGGCATCGAATCATTCGAACATGAGAAAAGTTTGCCACACGGTCACTGCCTGGCTAAGTCCACAGCTCAGTAGCGAAATCCGAAATCACGGACCCATCTTCAAGAGACCCACTTTTCCGAACGAAAATGTGGAGCACCTTTAATCCGTGGAGTCCATATTTATGCGATAGCATCTTTAGGAGGCCGTCAGACAATCAAAACAATAGCAAAACGGGACATTACGAACGTTTAACGTCGCGGTTCAACGAAACGGCCCGGTTGCTCCCGATGTGTCACGGCAGTCATTATCGTTTTCCGAGACCTTTTACCAGTGATTTCAGCTTCTCACTAACCGTGCTATAATCGGTTAGATTCAATTAATTGTCCATGGCACAAAATAAACTATATTTGCAGGTGTTTTGTTTTCCTGTCATCCCCGGATCACACGTTGTGTTCCTTTGAAACCCATTCCGACGTCCTTTCACGTTTGTGTTGATTTCATGTTTTTGAAAAGCCTTATACTTTCCAAAACTACTGTCACATCAACAAAGATCTGCACTTCAGCATTCAATTCGTGAAGTGGTTGTCCTTGAGTCTGTGGTCCATAAAATCACACAAAACCACACACACACAGACACCAACACACGACCCACTTGTGTAAACGTTCTCCGGTTCCCTTATAGACCTGCGACGCGATGTAAATTAAAACCGACCGGTAGGGGACCGTAGACCGGAAGTTTTCTTTTAGAGGCTTTTATCCTTTTTTCCGAAAGAATAGGAACGTTCCTTCGAACGTTTATAATTTTCTGCCACCGTCAAACGATTTGGATGTACCAAGCATCATATTTTGTCCGCCTTCCGTTGGCAAGCCAGAGCCCTTTGAGGTAATTACTCTCCGAGGTGAACCGATGTAGAATGCTAAAACGACACGTTCCCTCGGCTCCAGTTACCCCGGAAACCGGGTCCCGAGGGCTTCCGTCCACCATCCGGGCTTCAGCTGTAGGTTCCACACACCAGCTCTTCTCTGCTTGGGTCACGATTTCTGACGACGGAAAGACGGCCGTGCTAGATGTTTTATCGTCTCCGGGAGCACAAGCGTCAGTACGTGATGTTAAAACAAACATACAATACAACCGGAGCTGCAGGCACACGTATGCAGTGCAGAGGATCATGAGAGTAAATTGCACTCTAGAACAGATGCCGTGTGTTCGCGGCGCACAGTTGTTGTTTTCTCTTTGTAACAATAAACACACCAATTTTAACTGTTTAATTATTATAAACTTAAAGAAACCTAAAAGTCTAATTCTCTTCCAGAGCGTTTTATTTAAAATAAATGCCTGAATTTTCAACAGAAAATTTGGATGTTTATCTGGTTTTGGTAACGTTCTACGGTCTGCTAACGCCATGGTCAGATTAAAACCAAGTTGATATAATAAATGTCATTTATTCCGATGGTTTAGCCTTCCGTAAATTATCCAAAAGCAAATTAATTTGAAATAAAATACATGAAAAAACCCTTTGAAATATAGAATAAAATTTACCCGTAGCTAAAAAGGCTCTTGGATTGCCAATGTGATAAAAGAACGGCGCAATTTATATCGCCTTGTAGCGTTTGCGGCTGGGTTTTGGCAGTATAGGTAGGCTTAGTTGATTAGCTACATGAAAGCCGCACCACTTTGAAAATGTTTTACCGGCGAAAAACCACCACAAGATTTCCCGGCTAACATACTTGCACATACAGCGGCGTTCAGAATGCCTACACAACTACCAGCGTCCAGGGGGGAAATAATATACGAACCGCCACGGCGAAGGTTTATTATGGGCGCATTGATTTTGAAGTACGCACGGAACGAAAACACGTTCGGACCATCGCCTTCCGGTGGACGGTGAATGGAACGAAGCGAAACGATATTAACGCACACACGGTGGATGGCGGACTTCCTCCCCCGCTCGTACATCAGACGATTTTCTCACATATATTTTAAAACCTCGCCCACATCTCCCACCTGGCAGAGCGCACCTACTCTAAACAACTGGTATTCTTTCTTCTGCCGTCCGCAGCTGGATTTTGTAATGAATTTTGAAGAGTAATGCTACATCACAATGAAGACCAGAATGCGTATGAGTAGTGAAGTCTGGTGCACTTCATTCGTTCGAGCTCAGGAGCACTAGCCGGTGGAAACATAAGGTTATCATTGTAATACATTTTCCCTCACTTTTTAAGACCCACTAGCGCCAGCAGAATACCAAGGGACAATCGTGTAGAGGAAAAAGAAAATGATGCATTCTTTCGTTTCATTCAACGTTCCCAAAATGGTTGTTCGCCATATACCACCTCATTTCAGAGGAAATGATTCATCAAATTGTACATGTGGTCGGTCACTAGGGCTACAGCACAATGTAGAAGCTAAAAGGAACACGAGTTTTTATCTCACAGCTCAAAGAAAATGGGATCGTGAGAGAAGTTTACTCTTTGAAAAAAAGTCATTCAAGAAAAAAATAACTATTCTCTTAAAACAACAAACTTTAAGGGCTGATACGATCGGGACCATCAAAAGCGCCATCTTCCCAGCACGTCATGACGATGAGCTAAACATTCTGCGTAATGGTTAAGCTGCTCGAAGAATTGAAGACGATAAAAATGACCCAAGCGATTTTATCGGATTTTAGACGATTTCGGCGCGGGTAAATTACGATATGGCTGATTATATTTTTCTTATCCTAATGGATTACGATTTTTCATAATGATTTTAATTTTCAAAAATGAGCGAAGGACCGGAGGGTGCTCCTTCCGATTACAATAACGTTTGGAAAAAAGTATCGTGCTTTACTGTTGTCCAGAACAAGTCCAAGTGGACTACCAACGCCTTCAAGTGAAGGTGAGCATGCAGAGGGCTACAATGACCCCACACCTACGTTGCAACCTTTTCTCACAGCAGCAAAGATGTTTGGTTCATCGTTCCGCAGTACACATTCGTGTTGTTGTACCACTTTCTGAATGCCTTCACTGCCAACATGCATTTCGGCGCAGATGAACCTCGGTTTGTTTGTGTTTTCCCAAGATGCTACTCATCTGCGAAACCGCCACGTTGCGTTGGATCAACAAAAATAGAATAGTTCTTCTCTATGGACCCTTCTTGAGTGCCGCGGGGAGCCGTACATTGGAGGGAGGAATATGATCCATTTGGTTATAATGGCTGAACGAACCCGACCAAAGGGACAGGCCAAAATGGTTGCTTTTGGTAGTGGTTTGGAAGCTCTTCTGCTCGTTTTTGTTCTCTAGTAAGCCAATCATTGTCTCTCCTTTTCACCCTACAACTTCCCTGCTGCAAGCGATATGTTGAACCATCAAACCTAGAAGTGATTCGACCAGTCTGAGTAAGCATATCTTCTTTGTTTGCGATGCGAATGACCTTAGGTGATTATTCAACAAAAATACTGTAATATTCATCGTATCATTTTTTTCTTCAATAAACAATACTATGCCAAATATAAATTTCAAATGAAGACCCAATGCTTTTGATAAAAGAATCTTATAAAAGAAAACACACAAAAACCTAGACCGAAATATATTCAATATTGGAACATCGGTTCTTTGTACTTGTATACATATTCAAGATATTGATGGTATAGGACATTTCCATCCCTCCTCTTCATGTTATCTAAATTGATGGTTTTAATATTGCAAAACAGTGGGCATCCATAAAGCAAAACTTCACGTGTATGCAACCAACCATTCCATTATTTCGGGGGTCGGCTTACATTTCCTAAAAACGGCCAGATGATTAAAAACAAACCTAAAACCGGGCGGATATTTTAAACGATGATTACAGGTTTTCAAAGTAGTACTAAACCCTTTTGTATGAAGTATCAACTTTTTAAGTAATAATGTTACATAAAAAGATGGTAAAAATTTTATATTGCTACTAAAATTATTTTCTAAAACATCTTGGATTTACGTACTGTTATTCAAATAATTCAGCTTCTAGAAATTTTCAAATTTAAACCTAATTTTATTTCGTTTAGGACGAGACTCACGAGACACGGAAATTTTAGAACAATCAAGAATGCAAATAGGATAAAAAAAGTCATACTACAAAAAGGTATACAAGAAACTCATCTGGTATTGCACACCTCGTTTAACCATTTTAATTTTAATTTTCTGAACAAAAAACAAGCCTGACATCGTAAATAAATCCGATAAATTTGAGATATGTTTTTTGAATGAAATACTAATATTTTCATAACATCATATCATTCATTCATATGGATAACATCAGCTGGCGGGCCGGTTTGGCCCACGGACCGGACTTTGCCTAGAGTCAAATGTGATAGAGATGACTTGGGGAAGCAATACGTGTAAAGTGCCCAAGATCTTGTTACCATTTCGACTCCCAATTTTAAAAAATTCCTCCGATTTGAACCCTCTTTATAGATTGGAGATACAAAACTAATCATAACTGTATTGAATGTAAAATCGCATAATCCGAAACTATTCTCCGGAATTTTCATGTGAATGGGAACTTGCAGATTAAATCGAACGCAGTATTCCCTTCAAGTTATAGGCCGTTTAAGTGTAAACGTACGACGCGTCTTCACTCGAATCTTTACGCCGGAGCAAAAGGAACTGCACACAGCACGGCACATTGACATTTACAGTTAGGCAGCGATAGTTGGCAAAATAGGACCGTGCCGGTGCAATGAGCCTCGTTCCATTGCAACGCGAAGGGTTTTTCTTTTCAAAAAGATCGCTGCGTCCCGCCAGTTACATGACGAAATGATTAGCTTCATTTTACACTCTCCGTTCACATCTCAGTGAGCAAAACCTTTTCCCTTGCTTTCGCGATGACAACGCGATGGGGGATGCTTTCGACTGCGACTCTGAAACCGGTACCGGCCGAGCACACGGCGTGACGTCCTCCGGACCGACCGACCAAGAAGGGAACGGTCAGCGCGAGGGCACGACAACGATCACCGTCCAACAATAACAAAAAAAGGCACCGTACGAAAGGAAGCCACAAATGCAAAATTTAGCTGCTGCTCGGTTGTCCATAAAAGTGGCTCGAAAAGGCCCGCTTGAGACGATCGTCGCGGTGCATGTGAGCGAGCGGAAGGGACCGATCGTCAGAGGAGTGTGGATGAGCATGCGCTTCGTTGGCATGGCAATGGGCAGGGGAGTGCAGAGCGGTCGAAGAAGCAAAACTTGTTCCTCCAGCAAAACACACGGCGGCGCAACGGAAAGGCAAGGGACCGCCGTCGAGATCATCTAACCTACCTTGAACAGCGTGTGCCGGTGTGTTGGTGTTGCGAGGCTTGTGTAAAGTGCCGAAGAAATTCCTTCGAGGGCACGGCGGGCTGGGAACGATCGGCGGCGGGTGGTGGTGCAGGTGAGACGGCGACGATCGCACGGTGAGCAGGAATTCCTCAAAGGTGGGTTTTCTTAGGTTCAGCAGCTAGCAGCGCAGCGATCCGGTCCACCGTTGTCCGGGGCTGGATGATCGTGTGGAGCTTGAAGCTTTCGTGGCTCTTTGCGCTTGACGAACCCACACAACCCTCGCACTGATGACTTTTTGCCTTTCAAAGACACGACGCTGACGTTGACTGTGGGTCGTGACGAGGGAACACGGGTTGAAACAATCGGTTGCAACTTCCAAGTAATCCGCTTTTTGCTTTTCCTAAAGTCGTCACGCTTTTCACAATTTATCACTTAAAACACTTTTCACAACAAAAACAGGACACAAGCTGACCTGACTTTGGGGCGTGATGGATGGACAGGCGTACTGAAATATAGTGAAAAATACGAATGAAATGAAAATACCTTCACTGCAGTAACACTGGTGATGATGATGAAAACAATTGTCTACGAAAATGTTCTACAACGAAACTGAACGCAAAAGCAAGACCGCCGTAAATTCACAACAGCAAATAGCGTTATTTTTATAACAATCTCGAAACAAACCATCAGCTAGCAAACACACGTAAACACACATTATTCAGAAATAAACACTGCATATTTCATCCACCTCGCAATTCGCACGGTTCACAATTGCATTCCAGAGATGAGCGCGGAGAGTAAATGCATCTTGTGCATGTGCAGGTGAGTGCCACCTCACAGGTGCATTGGGCACGACGGAATAAAGCGATGCCAGAAGATGAGGAAGAACAAATGCCGTTAGCTTCGAAATAAAAAAAACCAAACTCCACACCCTTCTGATTGTCCAGCAACGATCGTTGCGTCAATGAGGGATGGCTTTACCTGCGGTACGCAATAGATTCAAACAAATTTCATTGTGCTTCACATGTGCATGTAACGCAGCAAAACTACCTTTTCACGGAACAGTAAAACACAAACACAAAACACACGGCCGCGTGATGGTCACAAAAAATAAAACAAAAAACGTAAGGAGCGACTTCGCGAACGAACCGCACTCGTCAACAGCAGATTTAATACTGATGTTTGTGTTGATCGAACCGGTTGAAGTCTAAATATTTTTTTAAATCAAATACAGAAACCTTGGTTGCTATTTTCTGCTAAAATAACAAATTTGTTAATAACTTTATGATGGCTCAACCGATCTGTACATGTAACCCCTCAAATGAAAGGTATTTTCAAAACGCGTCATTTTATCTCAAGAATATTACTACATTTCGACCTTCTTTTCAAGTTTTTCTAATAGTTCTCTCCGGGAAAAGAGAAGACAATTGTCTCTTGCGAAGAACGAACCGAGTCACGCACACATCTGTAACCGGTACACAAACCCATCCGCATCGCGTGTATGGACACGAACCGGTAAAAAGCGGTTTTACCGAACCGGTTCTTCAAGGTTGCTAAACACAAGACAAATCGCCATTTTTACCGATTGGCAATACAAAAACGAACGAAAAAAATAACATAGGGCAAGTGATCCAATTTTGGCCCACTTAGTGCAGGGTCCCCACGAAAAAATTCGCAGCATTCATTGTATCGACCATATCACGATCAAATTGGTATGCTAGTGTAGAGTAGTTATCTAAGCATGCAATAAAATTCATATTTTTGAGTTTCATAGTTGTTTTCACTGCAAAATTATCAATTTTCGAACACGCTTTTTGTCGCTATTTTGGCCCACTTTGTTGGTATTTTCGCCCACCTGTGTACCAGTTTTGGCCCACTTGAAAAAGGCTTTTTTTAATGTATTTTATGATTTTGATAATCTATAAAATAATTTAGAAACTGCTATATATAGAGGAACACTAAAATTGTCCAAAAAAGTTAGATTAATTGCTGAATTTGCTATATGAATATTCGTTTTTTAGCACGATGATTGAATTTCCATCAAGGAAATCTTTGGCAGTCAGCTGTCATTGTCAGAATGCATAGAAATTTCGTTTCTGACCAAACCAGATTTCCTTGCATCTATTTTGGCCCACTTTTACATCGGAAAATTAATTATTTCTCGAGCCCAAAAAATTCGAGAAATGTTTTGATAATTCTTAAAATCACTCAAAGCTTATGAAAAATATTACTTCTAATTTTCTAATGCAGTAGTGCTTATTTCTCGAAGTGAGCGAACTATCTGCTTACAGCATTATGGGTTGAAAAAGTGATAGCGTCGTAGATTTGAATATCCACTTTTTAGCACGATGATTGCATTTCGTTTATTAAATCTTTGACAGTCAGATATCACTGTCAAAATGCATCGAAATTTCTTTTCTATCCAAACCAGATTTCCTTGCATCTATTTTGGCCTACTTTTACATAAAAAAAATTGTTTCTTGAGTCCAAAAAATTCAAGTAACATTTTGATAATTCTTAAAATAACCCAAAGTTTGGGGGTCCGCGACAGCCGATCGATAGCGCCGGTTATTAACTCGGCCCATGAACTCGACGGCGTGAGTTCGAATCCCATCCGAGACTGGGCCCTCCCCTGTAAGAGAGGAGTGACTATCCACGTACAAAGTTTAAGAAAAACATAACTCCCAAATTTCTAACGATGTGGTTGCTTATATTTTAAGGTAGGCGAACTATCTTCTTACTGCCTAAACCCACTTGACAAAGCTTGCATGCGAACTCCTAATTTTGTCTCACCTCGATTTTGCCCATACAAAAATGGGAGAAGTTAAGAAAAGTCAGGAGTTTGAGCCGACTTCTCTCATTTTCTCCTAACTTCTCCCGAATTTGTTTGGGCAAAATCGAGGTGAGACAAAACTAGGAGTTTCCAACTGTCAAATTGTCAAGCGGGAATGGCCCACAATCTGACAGCGTCGTAGATTTTATCGATTTTCTCAAAAAATTCTAATACAGTCGCTTCCAAACTTGGCATTTGACTATAATAAATAGATATCAATACAATAAAAACGGCAAGTGTGTGGTTTTATTTGAAATCAGTGTGATAATTTGTGTCCTTTCCAGGTGGGCCAAAATTACATGCGTGGGTGAAAACTGCACCACTTACCCTAGATGGGGAGTGACCCAAGTTATAAACAGCTTCACAGGTAACATATTGAAGATTGATAAGACATTCCTCTTTGACACATCGGTAGCAACGATATTCCCAAGGTACATTTAAGCTAGCTGTGTTCATAATGTAATCATGGGGAATGTGCATTTGAATTTTAGGTAAAATCCCAAATGAAGCCCCTCCTCGTTGCATCGTCGCCATATTTTTCCACAGTTGCGCCTTCGAGGTTTGCTCAAGGTTTGTTCAACGGATCGTACATGAATTCAGTTTGAATTTTGAAACGTTGAATTACCGTTAGAAGTAGAAA
>KE525270.1:16294-28345 GCA_000441895.2 Anopheles sinensis | reverse complement strand
ATAGAGTTTTGAATATTTTTTCACATTTGTTAAGCAAATTTTCTATGTGCGTTTTGAATGTTAGCCTTTTTTCCAGATGAAGACCAAGACAATTGATGGAGTTTTGCCAGGGTATTCTATTTTCATTAATTTTGAGTTGGCTAGTGAGTAGTTTACGTTGCCTGGCATATTTATTAAAGAAAATAGCTTCGAATTTGCACCGTTTACTTTTAACATCCATTTTTTAATGTATTCAGTATATTTTTACAGAGCTCTATTGAGGATTTTAGTTATCGTTTTTGGGTGTTTTGCAGATGAAGATAGAGCTAAACCGTCTACGTATTGATATTGCTTGCAATTTCTTATGTATGGAAAATCAGAAATGTTTTTGTTGAACAATAAAGGTGACAAAACGCTAAACAAAACAAAAAAGGTGCTATTTTTACTTCCATTTTAATTAGTTATTTGATTTACACATTTATAAATTAATACGACCGTAACTCACTAAAAAGTTGTAAAAGTGATTGAGCTAATATCCAAACTGGAAAAAGCTCAACATTTATGTACATTTAAATGATTTCGTCAAAAAACAGGATGGCTATTCTTGTTTCCTCCAGTGTACAAAACACAAAACATTTGAATTCTTATCGGATTTGCTCACGATATCACAATTTTTTCTTCGTAAAAAGACACGCTTGAAACTATTGAACGAATCGGCAAACTTCCTCGTTTACTGTTATTAAACTTTTTTGATCGTATTTCAGACTGCCCTATTGTTTGTTCTAACATTCCTAATCCTCGTGAATCTCGTCCAGAATCAAACGGCAAAATAACATATTAACTTTGCATCCAAAATAACAACATTCACTGAGTACGATTTTCAACACCGTTACCAAACTAAATATGATTTACATTATTCAAAACATCCCAAAACTGAGTTTCTTATTTACTGAAATTGCGGTAGTAAAACTGGGTAATTTTAATTATAATAAAAGAGATTTATGAAAAGTACAACGAACAAACAGTTATTTTGAAAAAGTACAAAATTCAACGAAGGTACATATAAAAAAAGGTAATATATTAAACTTTAAAAAATTTTACCTTAGTATTTGGTACTTTCCGGATAAGATAATTGATACTTCATTCAAAAATAGTTTAGTATTACTTTCAAAAGATTAATACATCGTTTGAGGTATCTGGCCCGCGGTTTCTGGCTCTTTTTCATGATTTGGCCCTTTACAAGAAACGTGTGCCGACTCCTGTTCTAAACCATCAGTCAGAAAAGCAGTATTATAGGTCATTAGGAGCTTTTTCAGATCAGAAAACACGGCTAACATATAGTAACTATCTGATGACCTATGCGTAACATTAACTTGTAAACCATCCTAATTCACGATGAATGTGTCGTAAAATTGCCCGAATTTAGATAGTTTCTGAATTGGGTTTCCAGAAAATTCACGTTGATTACCAAATACCTTTTCGATTTGGCTCAATAGCTGTTCAATAAGTTTTTACGCATTTGGTCAAAGCAGTTATTTTGAACACCGAATAACATGCAAAGAATGAGAAATGCCAATGGCCTTGTTTTGGCTTGGAAGTGGATACTCTCCTCCATTTGTCTTACCCCGTTTAATTAGCCTGTGAGAGATGATTTTCAGACACATTTCATAACCTAGTCTTCTTTCATTCTAGGATATGCTTTCGTTTCTACCGATATCTTCCGTGCTAACAGTAACTGCAGGCCATTACATATTTTGAATACCATGACTTAATTTTGATAGATAACATGTATGTACAGTCATTTCAAGAAAAAATTGATCAACTTTAAATTCGAGCTGATTTGATGTTCTTCTTCTTGGTGTTCTTCTGTGATTTTCAAAATCCGTTAGAAAACCACAGAACGACGCGTGACTTTTTTTTAATAAAATGGTACTAATCCAACCATAGTGACCGAAAGGCAAAGACTCTGTCCCACAACAATTGTCCATTTTGTAAAATCTCAGATGATATGATGTTTAATTCGAGTTTTATTAATAGACAGAATCTTGAACACAAAATGGCAATTTTTTTTCTTACTGAGATCAATTCAAACTACAAGGTCTGCCTAATAATAATGTGCGTAAATCTTACAAATGATTCTTCATGGATCATTACTTAAATGGTTCTCTGCTCTGGTTCTATTGTTTTCAACCAATTTTAGAAGCTTTGTCATATTTTTCAGTGTCGATCTTGACACTTTGTCTAATATTTTAATTTTGATTGACATTTAATAGATAATTACTCAAAGCTAGTTGTATCATTTTCTCTGTAAGGTTAAATTCTAAAAAAAACTCAAACCAATGTAGCTTTTAATTATTTAATTAAAGAGAATTATGTGCGCCCTGCATTAATTGGGTAAAATACTACAATTTATTTTTTCCAGCTCCGGTTCATCCTGTCTTCACTATGACCAAGGTACTTAACCTTGCAGTTTTTAATTCCGTAATCTCATAAAAACTGGACAAGATTTTCAGCAGGAAATGATGTACTACAACCTTCAGTACGTTTTCAAGGCAATTTGATTCAACCTAAAAGTTACAGGCTGGCCCGCCTTACGTCACCTTATGGGACTGTGACAGCGACGTAAAAGCGAGGTCGGGCCCAAAAATGTCTATGTTTCTTACGTTTGTAATACCAACTCAAGGCTTACGTTTATAAGTCCATGCAGCACGCTACTATAAACTAGCTTCGAACGATTTGTCAAACGATGTAAAGTGAGGCCGACGTAAGGCGGGACCAGCCTGTGTCTAGAGCGAGTCAATTATTCAATGAATTAATTAAAATTCATGAACATCAAAATTTTTAATAGTACCGGGATGAACTGTACTCTAATATTATACTTGAAAAGACTAATTTAATTTGAAAATTTACCGATTCTGTTAATAAAGTTCTTGGTTCTTTGTATATCATAAACATACAAGTTGTCTAAATGTTGAAGTCTTGTTACATCTGGTTACTTACATTAATAAAAAACCCTCTTTCTCGATGCTCCTCACGCTCATAGTGCTTGTATCTTTTATGAATCCCATCTTTCACTGTCTTCTTGATAACCGAATAGAAACATGTTCAGCACTTAAAGACTCACCACCATTGAAAGCCCAATCAGAGGAGTCATTAAGCTAATGAGCAGGGTAAAATGAATGCGTGTGTTATATCCTTGACTTTTCATGCAAAACGAAGAAGCGAAGGAAGTACCTGTCGGAAGCAAAAAAGAAATATCATCGACTGACCTTTTTCGGCCATTTTTCTGTGCATTTCATTCTTTGCTATTAGAAAGGTTTCCGACCCACGAAACCGGAACTTCCGCCAATGATTGCAGAGTTGAGGGTTTGGAAATTAAATGAAGTACTTTATCGTTTTGGGCAAATTTTCTTTCCTAGCAAAACCGACATTTTTCCGTGTATCTTTATGGATGTTATGAGAACATGCGAAAATAGTAGAATCACTGTAAAAGGGAATAAAACTGTGCAAGTAGCACAGAACAACGGAAAACATTTATAGCAGTTAATTACTTTTTAAAATGAGCGCAACATACACCCATTTCCTTGTTTCATTCAATCCATATTGGAAAATAATGCAGACAAGCGTATCTAATCGACTGTTTACGCCTCAATCGTTTATCAATTGTGTTTATCACCGGGGGAAATTGAATGCACTTTAATAGAAAATGAATTGCGTTAATTGCTATGATAATCATCATGCACTGTTGGTACTGTTAGGGGACTATTTGGGAGGTCCGCCAATCCATGCATTTAAGTGGAAGGTAATTCTTTAACTACAATGTTTTAATTACATGCATCCGCCACCACATTTTAAAAAGCTCATAGCTCACAGAGGCACACAATGTAAATATTGTGAAAAATATTATTTTTGTAGACTCAACTATTAATTTTTGGACAGATGGAGCTTTCAGTTCGATTGAAATTCACTTAACCTTAAACTGAAAACAAAACTTATCGTTATATTTAATTTTTTTAGAATTTTAGAACTTTAAAATAGAGTATCTTACAACAGGCATTAGATTTGGCGAATAAAAACTGCCATATATACCATATTTTTGCATAAATAACACCACCTTTTTCATCCACAATTATTGCTGTTAAAGGTAGGGTAGAACACTGCACTGCAATTAGGTTTAGTGTTCTGATTTGTGTCATTTTCTTAACACTCATCTGAATTTTTTGTCATACAGTGTATTTAGTATATAATTTAAAATTTAATTTGCTCAATTTAATTTGGGTTGTCAAATAACTCGTTTGGCAAGTTGACAAAAAAAGAAAAAGTTTAGTTAAGAGGTTTATATACCGAAAATAGTTTTGTGTATTTAGAATCAACAAATTATGAGTGTTTTTTTTTGAATAAAAATGGCGTTGCACTTAACAGGACGAAAGCATCCATTGTGCAAATGGAAGAGATAACATTTTTTCTTTTACATCAAATTAATGTGGTCAATTTTTTTATGCAAACCATGCAAACCTTCTTGAAAAATATAACTGTAACAAAACTCTTATTTCAACCTAAATGAGTTCAACACTGGCTATGTGATGCAAAATACGCTGCTTACATTATCCAATTCGAATTTACCTAAAAATCTTATTCTAATTACACATTAATTAGTAAAAAGAAAATAATATGGTGTTTATACTTTGAAAAATGAACACGATTAGACTAGTTTTTGTGCTCTGACATAAATCCTAAATTTTGTGCCCGAGAACAGTATCAATAACAGTCAAATAAACTAAGACTCTTGCTGCTCGTACTTTGTTGTCATCAGTTTGATAATTATTAGCCGCGTCCAAAAACAACGATCGGAAATTTCGCGCTTGAATTGATGTTTTCCAATAAATCTAATAATTCAACAACTGAACCAAGGCCGATAGTTCAGATATTCCTTTGAAACAGCGTTATTCTATGCATATTAAATCAATCTTATCGATCAAAATGAATATTGCAAGTACAGCAATAAGCCTACATATAGCTTGATAGAAATAAGAGCGAAATAAAATTTTCAAAATACAACATCAGTTGGGTACTGCTTTTGTAGTATTCAATAAATAACCACAAGATTTAAATATTTCATCTAATAACACTGTTAGCCTTTAAATACATGCAATAAAAATATATTAGGTAAATTTAATTAAATTAACCAATTAATCAATAGATTGATTGGAAATAAGAGTTTCTGAAGTTTAAAAAACAATAAAAGCTAAAAAATACTATTTAACTTATAGTGAAATATGCTCTGAGTTAAAGAACGATTGTGAAATCAAATAAATTGATCAAATAAGTTGATAATTCAACTTCAACACATCAACAACTGGGGATAAGTAAAACTGTAGCTTTCGTGATTTACAACAATAATATTTGAAATAAATTCCAGCTGTAGAAAATCCAATATTTTTTTAAATATTTTTCCTTTTTGGAAACTTCTCTTTTCTCCTGCTTTCTTTTAGGCAACAATATGTTGAAAAGCACAGCAATTTAACTCAACCTCAATTTTGTATCGATCGTTATGTTCAATTTTATATCGATGATTGCAAAACTTGTCCGAATGCTGCACGCTCCATTTAATTGGTCGAATGAAATTGATAAAAAATGACAACTCAACTTTAGAATCATTCGCTCTCAGGGAGCACCCGTCCCTCGCCAATATTGTTATTTGTTTGAGGAAAATATGTATCTATTCTGCTGCTGGATGCAGGATGCCTTCTGAAGTTATTGACATAATGACTCCTGTGTCTTATCGAGTGCAGCGAACGCGGTGGATCCCCAATCCCAAGTGCTCCATCCCGGTGGCACTGTTGGCTCGTTCTGCAGGCTATATACATCGGAAGCCAATCATAATCGAAACGCTGTTATGGAGCAAACCACGTACGACCGAACACCCAGAGGAAATCAAGGTCGAAGTGGAGCTAATTGAATTGTTCGCGTCTCGTGCGCTCGCCACGGTGTCTTGCTGCCGGCTGTTTGTGGCTGTGGATTTTCTTTTCCTCAACTTTCCCAGAATCCGTTCAACCGATGGATGGCGTGAAAGTGGAACGACGGGATATCGTGGCTGGCAATATAGTAGTTTTCAGTGTGCAAGGTTTGAATCACACGCTGGAAGCGGAAACAGTGCAAAACTATCCGTACGATATTGATCTTGGTTTCTTTTGTGCTTGAAAACTTTTCAAATAGTGGTTTCGAGTTGGATCAGTAATTAACGACATCCGGCTATACATCTTTCGATTACATACGATCATTTAATAAAAACAGGCTGGTTAAATACTATTTTGATATTTTATTTATATTATATATGCACTAAAAACAGATTATCCACACAGAGCACTAACATTCGGAAAGTAATGTCTGCTAAAAAGGATGTTCACATGATGTTTTTCTGAGGCTTGTAAAAAGATTCGAGTCTAATGCGACTGCTGGCGACGTTCACGCTTCCGGTTTTCATTTTCCACTCACATGAGCGGTTTTATGGAAGTGTCCTCTGCTCGGTAAGACAAGACTGGCTCGGACACACCAACCGGTGGCCAACAGTTCGACGCCGTTGGATGCATTTCGTAACCGTCGCCCGTATTTCAAATGGGAAACTTTTTTGGCACCGGTTCATGCACCGATTACGGATGAATGCTTTTAAATTTTTGTCTTTAATTACGACAAATGCGTTTGGCGCCTTGTCAACATTTATTTTCTTGACGCACTTTTTCTTTCTCCCAAGCCAAATGTAGTGTTCGCTGGACCCGTTCTGAAATTTAAGATTGAATTTTAATCAAGAGAAATGTTTGTTCTTTTGGCCGAAAACACTTAATATTTATCATTTTATAACGGCTTGTATGACTTAACTGGAAACTGGATAAAATCTATGAAATAATGATACTTTTGAAAATAATTCACTTTTGTAAAAAAGAAAAATTAAATGAAAGCTGACAGTATCCAATTTCGTAATAATTCTTCTTCTTCTTGGCGTAACGACCTCTTGGTCATGCCTGCCCCCTTAAGGGCTTTTTTCCCTTATGTACGTGAATAGTCACTCCTCTCGTACAGGGGATGGCCCGGTCTTGGATGGGTTTCGGGCCCACGCCGTCGAGGTCATGGGCCGAGTTAATAACCGGCGCTACCGCTCGGCTGTCGCGGACCCCCAAGTCATGGTAATTAATGGCGCTTAATACTATGCGACAGTTTCCATTTGAAACATCATTGTACACCTGTCTTTAGAAAGATCAACTTCCGATGACGAGTTTTAAAGGGAGCATCATAAATCAAAATATGATAATTGTTTCATCCCTCTCTACCGACTACTGGTGTTTTCATTGGAAAATATACGCACTGGATGTGCACAACTAAAATCAACTTCCAATCGTGAGTAAATCAATATTTTTCATTCATTCCAAGGAATCGCGCGAACAGGTATAAACAAACGGAAGCCAAAAGATGCGGTACGGGAATCCGACCTTTTGTAAACTCGGTACAATTTGTCGCAATAGTGACGTTTAATACATTTTAAAAGAACTGTTTCCTTTGGTTTTTAAATCTAGTATTCAGCCTCAAGAGAAAGAGTTAGATAATAGCCAAACATGTTGGGTAGCTGGGTAATTGATCTTACCGGCAATTGATCGTCTTTACAAACAGCAAATTTTTCATATCAAAAATTTTTATTTTTAGTTTTTCCTTAAATGTGGTTCAAACTAAAGGAAAAAAAATATCATTTACAATATAGTAACACAAGGACACGCCTCCTAGACCTTCATAAAGATGCATCCAAATCTTGAATCTGTAACTCATGGTTTTGCCACTAACGGTACTCTTTTCGATGTGAATGGCACGAAATAAATATCAATTCCATCGAGATAAATATCCCTCCGATTGATACAAATCCACGACCACCCTCCCGGTTCATTTTTATACCAGCCAAATTCAGCAAATCATTTCCCCATGAGCACGCGGCAATTTGTCACCTTGATATATGTACAGTCGTGAATGTGAAATTGAATATCTGCCGCATCTTCTGACTGTGGACGTGCGCGGATGTTTTGATTCGACCAGCGGAGAAAAGCTTCCAACGGCGTGAATTCAGCATGAGGCAGCACATGTGGAAGAGAACGAGGCCGGGCATGGCGTGTTGGATCATATATTGCTAGCGCACAAACATATATATACGCTCATAGTGTCGGCCCATCAATATCAATAACGTTGACACATTCATGTTTATTTAGCACGAGATACTTACGCCCACGACGTGGTACGCAATAAAAGCAAACCGAAGGACACACAAGGCATCGTGAGCAACCGATTTCTTAGCATTGAAACGTTCCTTTTAAGTAAACGATGGAGGTGCCTGGTTTGGCTGATCATAATGTAAAGTGATTGAAACACCTGCTGCGTTGAGCTCGGAAGGAAAGAACTTTGGAAGCCCAAGAGTGGTTTCTTTGAACGTGTGCACAGGAAGCTGAACCTGAACCTTTTAAGCCATAAAGAGGGCGGGTAGGTTGGGAAGACAAAAATCTATACATGAGTCGTTTGGGGTGTCATAAGCGCCTGGAGACGGTTTAATTTGGCTTCATTTTATTGGGTAGTAAATATCACCGTGCAGGTGTTTATCAATTCGGTTAACTAAAGCTAAGACCCTTTCATGTGTTTCACATTTCTTACAAAGGAATGGAAGTGAAGGAAAACTTTATCCTCATTGGAAGGTAATTAAAAACTTCTCTTGCACTGCTCACGTAAACAGCTATTTCGTAGTTTCATGGCACGAGATAATGTCAAATCAGTCCCTACTCTAGGCCAGAGGTGAAAAGAGCGTTACTTTAACACCCTCGAGCGATTCGAGTGGCTAGCCGTAATTTATAGTGCAACTTTCGTGCCATCGCTTTTTCGCAGATAAAAGTAAATTACGCTTGAATAATGAGTTGCTGAAGTTTGCGCCGGAGATATTTTGTCCGCAACAGTGGCAATCGTCCAACGCTCGCTCGCACTGGATGCTCGGGGTGGACCTTCGGAGGGTTGTCCGTCGCTCGGTCGGGCGTAGAGCAACTTTGCCTTTCGTTTAACGCTTGGCTAGATTAATTGAATTTGGTAAAGAAAGAAAACTTGCACCGAGATGCGATCGTCACTAGGCACTGCTCACATTATATGCACTTTGAACGGAGCCACAGCAACAAGTATTAGCGACCGATGGAGACCCGCAAAGTCGATCCGTATAGACTTGTCCAAAAGGGGCGTATCACCGATACGATTTTCTTCTTTTTGTGTTCTTTAACACACCTAATATCACATTCAGGCGGCCTTTTCACAGTAGTGAAAAGTTTTCCTTCCAGCCAGAAGTCAGAGTGACGCCACAATTGTACGAACGGTCCGGAACCAAAGTCGTTTTCGTTGTCACCGGACAACAATGGGCCACTTTTATGATCACTTAACCTCCTAATACCACTCATATCGCTGTGTACATGTGTGTGGAGTTGGGCGGGAGAAGACATTCCCTGGCAAAACCCCCGGGAATGCCCAGATTGGCTGCCTTTCACACCGCTGTGATGCAACTAAACCAGCACCATTTACTGGAGTCCTTTTAAAAGCTTGGCAAACTCAATTTTAAAACTATTTATAAATGTATGATAACCATTTACGCGCAGCATGGAGAGCACTTCGACAACGGTCGATCCAGTGAAGGCTTGCTGAGAAATCGGGGAACCCATGGTGCCACGTTTTTCTTTTGGCCAATTCCATAGCACCGGTTGACTCTCGGCAGGATATTTCCCCAGTCGCTGTCAAGTAACGAAAATTGCTTTCCATCCAGACGAAGCAATCCGGGCGAGTTAGCGTCGTTGGCAGGCGGCATGACGGTTCAGATATGTTTGTGTATACTTTAAGTGACATTCCAATTAAGAATTCGTTTGGGAATTTTTGCTATAATTGGGATTACTTCATGACGACACATATCCATTCCGTGAAACCATGGCTTCCACGAAACCAATGTGAAACTAATGTTCGATCAATACTACGAATTATTAAACTAGAGCTATTCCCACATTGTTAATCACATACTAAGAACAAGTTATCACAACCATTTCAGCATATCGTCATAAACTGGATCCAATTAATAAAATATAATTCGTTAACTTTACACGCACAAAATAACTGTTGAAATTAATAGAACAAATTTCGGGTCTCTTATCATAAAATTATTATTATTAAATACCGTGTGTGTATTCATTGACGAAGGATCATTTTGATTTTCTGTGTGTAGTAAAATAACTCATATAGCAAATGACATTTGGTAAAAATCTAACCACTCAGGTGGCCATACAAATTTTTTCCTAATAAACTAGCTAATGTAGAACGTATCATGCGTCGCAAAATGGCACTCCAGCAAAATCACTTGAACATCACCAAAGTTATGAAACATGATTCCTATATCAACCAATCGACAACGATAATGCACGATAGCAGCAGAATCACCCGGAGGGACACGTCAGACGAGAATTGAACCTGCCATCTCAATCATATCCCGGCCGAAGCAGGACAAGCCAGACGAGAAAATTGATATAATTACCACCGATTCCCGGTAGCCTTCTTCGAACTCCGTGCCTCTCGAACATGTTATGGCAGCTATTCGCCGATGGGTCAAACCGTCTACTGGTGCGGCCTCGTTCGCTGCGGGACTCATACATTATTCATCGCTGAAATCAAACACCCAAAAGTTTGACTAATTACTGACGCTTCGCCACCCGTCATCAGCGTCAAATGGATTATATTGACGTTTATTGTCGGTGATGTATTAATAAAACACGATGTCCACGGGCGGCACAAAATGAAGCAGCGACTAGTAGTAGTGCCTGGCCAAAAGTGGCTGCCCGAGAGTTGACAAGTATGACAGGCGAGACTGACGGGCGCTGGTACCCAGGACACATAGTGTTACCGCGGATACGCGGAGGCTGCATATAAAAGTGCGCCATGAGTTCAGAGTGCCAAACTCGTTCGGGGAAAAAAGCACCCACGGGAAGAGTAATGACATTTTTTATTTAAGTGCATGTCCTCTATCAAAATGAACAGCCCATGGAAGGTGCACTATTCCGGTGGGAGCAAAGAGGATTACGTATGAAAGTTTGATGCCATTTGCTCATTTCGTCGCTCATGAACCGTGTTCTTTTCGCGGCCACTCGTTTGCCACCAGGAAATTATATAAACAGCTGACTATGTATGAAAAGTATAGAAACTGCTAAATAAAGGAGAATTTTGTTTTAGTTACACAACAGTAAAAGATTTTGAATATTCGAATAAAAATCTGCAGCAAATGAACGAAGAAAACTTTAAGATTAAAAAGCAATAATAAACCATTACCAGCGTTTTCAAATTCACTCTTTTACTTATTCAACATATTCTCTTACGTGTACTTCGTACTGTTAAACGATTGTTATTACGTTAGAAAAGAAATTGCGCTGATTGTTATACATACGTTTATTGGGTCAGCATAAAGTAAATTTAATACATGCAATCGGGTCAATCATATATTTATTCCGAGTCCCATTTTTTCATGCTCTCTTTGCGCCCACTACTCGTTCCGCATTGGATTGATTCAATTATTTTATATTAGCCAACATCAGCACGAATTTTTCCCAGCCTGTCCCAAAACAGTGGTCAGATTGAAACAGGCAAGAAAAATAAAAATGTTCACGAATGGAAGCGCATGGTAGTTTGTATTTTCTGTCCGTCCCAATGCTCCCTCCAGTACATACAATCTACTACGGAAGAAGAGGAAAGATCACGAGACGATGTAAAACGGACCATCGGCAAGCCATAGGGTCAGGCCTGTAGTTAAACAGTAGAAAATTGACCCAATGTGACGTGATTGCAATATTTAATGTGAACTGTATGCTGTCGTACGCTTCCGTTTGTTGGGACGCATTGAAATTCTGGTTCTTTTTTTATAATATAAGACGACGACAACGTGCCGCTACCAACAATAGCCAGTTAAGTTTTCCGTCATTTGCACGTGACATCGTATTTGTTTTCGAGGGTTGTTGTGGGGTGAGTGAAAGGAATATT
>KE525269.1:416780-434178 GCA_000441895.2 Anopheles sinensis | reverse complement strand
TATGTGTGTGTATGTAGGAAAGCTTTGGATCAACCGACCGGCTGCCCTTTACTTCGTGAACCGTGGTCCGGATTGGAGGCTGCTAAACTGTTTTCATAAGATTCATTCCGGATTTCTACGATTTCGCAAAACATACAAAGACCCTTCTCTGGCATCGCGAGCCCTTCCGAAGGAGTTCATTTCCGTTCGGTGAGGTCAAGTAGCACGTCGGTAGACAAAACGCAACCCTCGATTGTTCACAATAACCAAACTCAGGGCTGTCCAACCACGAAATGGGAATTCTCGTCAAGAGCGTCTTATTCAAATTCATATGTTTATTAGAATTTATTAATTTACCAACTTCAATAAAAACGAGGAGAAGATTGTCTTAATTTTGTTAAAGTGAAATAAAAAGCATTGAATAATAGTTTTATTTTTCAATATTCAAAATTAACTAAAGACAAGCAATTATAATCCAATTAATCTCATGTTAAATAAAGTTTTGTAAAACTCTAGTTATTACAAAAAGAATATGGATTAGGTTTGCAAATCAAAACATCAACAAATAACAAACACAACACAACTGTTCAACGACACGTCCCTCAAACCTGCAAGAGCATTGAATCCTAGGTTGGACGCCACTGGTGTTTGACAACATTCAACGCGCACCAAACTAACTAACTCATACCTTTTATGCTAAGTAATTTATTTACAAAACTGTTCTCAAACTGCGGCGGCCCCAAAGAGGGCTTCCTTTTTCATGCCCTTGGCGTGGATTATTTTCACGCCGCACTACACACGTGTCAATACACCGTAATATGGAAGAAAGACGAAACAACACGTGGTACGGTAACGCGTTCGGTTTCCGCAGCTTCCCGCGAAATAGCGCTTTCATGGGCGAGGGGTTAAACCATTTTCGGTTAGGAAAACTTTGAAATTATGATCATGCATGAAAGCGGACGTGCGTTTGTGTGTGTGTGTGTGTAAAGAAAAAACCAAATTTTCATAAGCGCACCGCTACGGCCAAGCGGACGGCCATCAACCTCCGTTGATGATTAGCAAACAGACAAACTTACTGCGACAATCTCTGGGCGGGGATCCAACTTCAGGGTGCCCTTTTCGCCCTGCTTCGGCTGCGGTGCTTGACCCACAACATGTATTATGACGCCAGGTATATTTCAACAAACAGTTCTCATCGTGTGGTGAAATATCTGTTTACGATGCTGGTCGTCTAATTTCTAATGCCAGTTTGCCTTATCAATTCGCACTTACTCCGGTGCGGTGAGCAGAAATTGAAAACATATGATTGTGATCCGAAGTGTGATTTACATGCCAGTTAATGTTGATCGTGCGTCACGTATACTTTCAGGCAAAAGATCCCCTAAGCTGGGAAATAGTTATTCTTACGGTAGGGTTACGTGTCATGATGAGCAACAACAATTCACTGAATATGCCAATTGATATTCAATCATCGATAAATCAACACACGTGTGATCAAACTCGAATGAAGCAAATAGAACGTGTTTATGTTTTGCTCAAAGCTATCCCCAGAATCGTGACGCAGGTATTGGAAAATGTGGCCCATGTTAGAACTTCGGAATTTCGCCCGCCATGAGCAGCTTCAATCGAAACCACAACTATATCGTATCGCGCAATATTGGGTTACCCGTCCTAATTGAGTTGGCATTTTGATATTGTTTTCATAAAAGCACTCCACTTCGCTTCACCGTCTCAAACGCAAACCAAAAAAAGAGCACGAAACCACGATCGTACGCCTTGCAGGAGTCTCGCCTTTCGGGATGCGGTGCAGATCTTGCAAACAAAACCAGCACCCTCGGGAATGCAGTGGAAAGAGTGGAAAAATGTGCCACCGAACGAAAATGTCGCTGCCATCGAAGGAAACCCCCGAGAAGGGACGGTGGGAAATGCAAACATTATTTCAGATGCGTCGTCCTCGCGTCGGCCCCGATGGAAGTGTATTTTCAAGGAGTCGAAAGCTGAAATTCTCCCAAAAGAACCAACGAACGAAAAGCGCATAAACAAGGAACGACAGAAGCGAACCGACTCGGATGCTTGGGGAGAAAATTTAGGTTTCCCAAATGGATCCAATGCGGAAGCATTTTCTTCCCAACTTGAACGTGCACTTGAGAAGATGCGCTTGCGAAAGGTGGGCCGAAAATAAAAGCTTTGTTTGAAGAAGAAAAATAAGCACAGCATCAGTGTGAGTAAAGCAATGGTATTTCGAAAGCTTTTTTGACGTGGAATTTTCCACGCTGCAACTGCTTCAAAATGAAAATAGCTTCAAGCTGGTTAAACAGTTTATTTCCATTAGGTTTACCTTCTCTAGCACAAACCCACCGAACCAGCGTGAGTCGCATAAATCACACTTATAAATAATTTTAATATATTCCTCTCGACGAACGCTCGAGAACGAGCGCACGTTAAATGAACACAACAAGCCCAACATGTGTGTGGATTATCGGCTCAGATTAGGATCAAGTAGCTTCCACGAACGTGTGCCGCGCTCGAAAAACCGCCCATCAATCTGCTTTAACGGAAGAGTTTACGTCTTCGTTTGTCTTCGTTAACTTTTCGGAACGAAAACGCGTCCAAGACGTGCGCCTTGCATTTTCATGCTAGACCGAAGCAATCTGCAGCCACCTTCAAGGTGTTTTGTTCCCACACGGTTCGCGTGAAAACGGTTGGCTGGGAAAATGGATGAATTATACCAAGATGATCATGCGCCCCGGCGTGAGGCGACTTCATCGTAGATCGTAGTCTCGATTTTCGGTCTAGTTTAGCACTCCGGTGACGACACCGTTACGAGGTGTCATTTATCGTGTCAAATAAATTTTACTAGGGCGCCAAGGTCTACATCCGAAAAAGGGCCACAGTCCAAACAGTCGCCCAAAGCTTAACAGAGTGTGATTAATAAAGAATTTAATGCATCATTGTGTAGTTTAACGTGCCATGTTTAAGTGGAACGCGCTGACAGCCTTGTGCCTTATTTATTGCTCCGGTTATTTGCTTTGAAAACTTAACCGTTAAACCCAACAACATACTGGCCAAACACCACCATGGCGTGTTAGCCTTTAGAGTTAATTCTTTTCAAGCAAAGCCATGCTCCAATCAATTCTCTTCCCTTCATTTAAGTGCCCTGTTTACGCACACCGAGCGCCACCGGAAAACAGCCCTAGCCTAATTCAATTTGTCCATACTCATTGTTGCTATGTCTGCCGACGTCTTCCCATGAGATGCTTCCCGGTTGCTTTTGTGGCGCAAGCATTAGCAGCAATCCATTAACTTGTAGTTTGGAGCGATCGTACGATCGATTAGGTGCCGTTTTTGATGGCCTCCGTCATGTTTTCGGATCGAGCATAGCGTTATGCGCCGTATGTTGGTCCGATTAAAAAAGTTGATTTTTTCCTTTTTTTAACATTCGTATATTTTGGTCATGTTATATTTTTTATTGATTTTTGTTTGCTGCACACGGAACGGAATGATAATGGACCGTAGGGCAAACCGATCGAATTGCGCTGGTGTACGCCAAGGACTCCAAGTGAACCCGGAAAGGCCAATCATGGTGCGATGAAGGACAGTATATTAAAAATAATTGATTTCCTATTTCCGAGCCCAGATCTCGTGTGATAATAAATTATCTAAATAGATGCGCTATAAATGTTCCCTGACGAAGCTCAAATGTATCAAATATGCAGAATCCAAAGTGAGGTTATGGTAAAAATAAACCTTTGAAATAATTCTTAATGCCATTTCTCGTAATTCCTAAGCATCGTTTATCATCCCAAGTTGCTTTCGATTCTTACAATTTCCGGCATCCGAACGAACGGCCGATTCAAAATATATCACCTTTCAATAGGTTACAGTAGGTCTCCGCGCAGGGAGGTCAACTCCCACTGGACGATGGCGCGCCGTTTATGATAATATTAATAAATTATAACGCTTTATTTAATAGTTTACCTTCACATCAAATCCCTGACCATGTCCAACTCTTCGGGCGCATGTCAGTCCCGCCTCATATCTTAGGAGATGATGCGGTTTAAGATTTCAGTTCCGGCACTTTTACACTCTTTCGCTGCTAGACTTTGTCACCTCACATCCACGAGTCTCTTCTCCATTGGGCGACCTTTTTCCGTCTGTAGTCTCGCCTCTCATCGCAACGATAGTATTTTTTCTTCATGCCTCTCTTGTTCATCATCCGTCATTGCTAGTCCCCTACTCTTTGAAGTTCAGACTTTGCTGCCTCGAGAGCCGTCTGCAGATTGTTTTCGATGCTACCAACCCTTCCCGCTCCCAGAACCTACCTACCTTATGGGGTGGATTATTGAAATTTGGATCCACCACCGCCCGGCACGGCGTAATAGACTCTCATATTTCATTTCGCTTCCAAGTGGAGGACCCACTTGTCTCAAGTGCAGCGGCACACGACGCGTAACGTACGAGCGACCCGGCGAGATGAAGCGGGCACGCGTAAGCCAAACAATGGACGACCAAAAACCGCATGGCCGCCGACGGAAGACTCACGTGACGATGAGCCGTCGAAATCTCATGCACCGAAGGTAAATTGCGGTGGAAAATTAAAACTCGACTTGATAGACGCAATCATGACGATCTTCTCGACGATTAAAATACAACCAAACCAAAAAACCGCTTGAAATGTACCTGTTTGAAAGGTTAAGATATTTCTGTGTCATTCATTGACGTCACCTATCGTCCACCAGCTTCCTTTCCTCGGGTAAATTACTGAGAAACCTCGTGACAAATTTGCGGGAACAATGTTTTTCAAACAATTCTCACAGTAACAAAGAAATGAAGTAATTGTTTAGGTTCTTGTTCACATGTGAAAAAGTTATGCAGGCTTTTTCCGTACACACACACCAACCATCCAACCCAAGTATCCAGACAAGGCCATAAAGAAATGATGGTAAACCGTGGGTTCATTGTAACACGACCGGTTATTGGAAATTATTTCAATCATTTTTCGCCATGACTGGCACAAACCCAAATGCCAACAAAACGTGGGCGCACAACCACAAAAACGCACACACGTACAGGAAGGGTTACCAACAAAAAAACGCACGCAAATAAATGACGAATTAAATCAATCCATTAGAAACTGATCGATATTTGCCCCGCCCGTGTCTCCTCCAAACCCTCGATGGCCCGAGCGGTAGCGAGCCTAATCCACTTTTATTTCTGCGCATCTACGTAATGAAATCGATAAGCGCAGATAGGAACGTTCGAACGTGAAAGCTCCAACCTTTTTAATTTTTCCCGTTTTGAGAAGGGGCGTTGATGCGCGTTACACGGACAGGCCTTCGGCTGTCATCACGCGGTGCGCCTGAAGGCAACTTTATTACCAACTCTATTGATTAACATCGCGCCAAACAGGGCCATTGTACGTAACTAAAAACACACAGGAGGTCCAACGGTGGATCGTAGTGTAAGAGGTCACACATACACACACTTGTTTTGAGACTCAATCACTACACGGTTCTCTTAACTAACAGCATCCATCGAAAATCGATAATAGACCGCAGCTTCCTCGCAAGTGATCATTAAATCTGTGGCCGAACTTCGGCACAAACGGAAGCAAAGGTTGCTTCCGTGAGGCGCACAAGAGGTAACTACGATTCCTACATGACCGATCACAATCGCTCGCTCTCCCTCCTTGAAAGTTAATCAAACATCGCTTAGGAAGGCGAACAAAGACTGCGTACTTTTGGCAAACAATTACGAGCTACGATCGATCGAAGATGGTCCGCAGAAGGTTCGCGTAGGGAAGAAAAAGTGCATTGGTGATGGAGGAAGCTAGCCGAAATGAGAAGGAATCATCACGCGGTTCATTACATCACACCACGATCGTTCACCTTGGGGGAGGAGAAGACGAGCTCGGTGGGGGAAAAAAACCCATGCCCGCAAATTGGACGCCATTCTTTACGGGCGGGTATGATTAGACCAACCCGATCCCAACTCGCATCCTATTGCTAGATCCTACCACCGTTCCGTTCTGCCTCCCAACGAATGCGATTATTCAAGGTAGCTTTCTTCGTGCGTCAGAACGCTGCGTTGGAAACTAAACACCGGAAGGATCTCAGCCACGAGAAGATCACACCCCAAGAAAGAGAGGAAGTAAGGAAGGAAGGAAAAAGGCAAATGGACGCGAACGCGAAATGTACGATCGGCTCGAAGCCGATCTTCGTGGTTCAATCGGGCGCAACACCGTCTCATCTGCGTCCGCCGCGCGCTTCGACGTCATTGTCGAAAATGAGCGGAGAAAAAACCCCCGACAAGCAAAAACGAAAGACTTCAACGGGCCGTCGTAAGCGACGAACTCGGTCTCGCGGGCGCAATGTGGTTGGCGGTGCGGTGCGAGCGGGGGAAGGGGTGGGTTTTCGCTGCTCGAAAAACTAATTTTGCGTACCGTTCTACCGCCGACCGGTGCAGTCGATTGTGATCGCTGATCGGGTGAACATCTACATAGGTCGGGTGGAATCAACCGAAACCGTCGGCATTTCGGCAGTCGTTGGAAAACCCACCGGAAACACTCGTGTAATCGTGCGGGATTGACGCGTCGGATCAACTGGATTTTCCGGTGACACCGTGTGGTTGAGTGTCAAACAAACAAACCGGGAGAAAGAGCTAAACCAGCTCGCGTGCAAGGTGTGAAAATATATTCTTAGATGATCAGTGTGTTGCCACCTTGCGGAACGTTTGCGCGAGTGCGAACAGAACGATAAACCTAGCGTCGCGCGAAGTTGTGTGCAAACAGGCTACATTATCGTACAAGCGTGAAAAACCCCATATGTTTGGCCCGGGTCAACAAGGCACCGGAGCATCGCGCGATCGGGGCCCAATTGGCACGGAAACTAATTAAAGCCGATCAAGCTCGGCATCGACCAACCGCTGTAAAAGTGTGCAGCGGCCAATGTTTGTCATTCGCGCCGGGGTCAACACCGGCAACAATTAGGCGTGAAATTTGTTTGCCAAATATAATTCACCGGAAGGTTCTTGCGCGGCCGGTAACTAAGCGCGAGCCTCTCCGTCCTCTTCTACTCGGTTGACCTTCACGGACGATCTAGACCCGTCCGGTATAAAAGATTTCATTTAGTCCGATGCAACGCGTTTTCCTCGGAGGGATTAGTCGCAGCCCTGAAGGACCCGGTTGGTCATTTCGTTTCTCGTGTCTTCTCCACAACGGTCCGTAGTGAATTTCCGTTGATTGCACTTCGGGGCTGATGCACCTTGCACTTAACTTTCAGCACACAACCCAACGGTGTTGGTTTTCGAGAGTGCAAAAAAAGAGTGCCATTTCAGCTTGAATTTTTACTTCGCATTTACTTCGTTCAATCTCTGAAGAGCCCTTTCATCGATGGCCCGTACGTGGCCATCTTTTTTCCATGCTTTGAAGTGTGATTACACACCCATTATTCACTCATTTCCGCGAAAGTGTAGCCCGTGCAGTGGTTCCGGCTTGGTGAGGTGAAAACTTTAATGGACGCCGGGTTTTTCCGCCTATCTTATCGGCGCGAGTTCGCAAACAAGCGCCGACCCGAACAATTTGCGTCATACTTATCGTACGTGTACTGATCTGTTTTTTTATGCTTCTTCCTCTTCGTTCCCTTCTTTTCGATCCTCCAGCTCAAAACCCCGGCCTTCCTCCAGCGTCCCCGACACACAGTGAAGTGTTTAACCATGGCCAATATCGCGAACCGCATCCGGCAGTGAAACTAACGATCGACAGACGGTTCGGCTTTTTTTTCCTTCCCTCCGAAGACGTGCCGCTGTGGAATTCTTTTGTGCGTGTATGGTTGGGGGAAATAGCGAATTTTGTGAACGCGCCCCGAATAAAAAAACCAAACCGGCACACCGGACCCCGACGCCGGTGACAACATAAGGTGAAGTGTGGTGTTTGCGGTTTTTGTCCGAACGGGATTGTTCAAGACAAATCTGCAGAAAAATAAGTGAAACCATGACAAGCGTGCTGTGGAAAAAATCATAATTACCAGTGAACAATAAATCAAACATAAAGGAAGACATCACCAAAAAACGCAACTCCTAAATCATTCAACAAAGCTAAAACCTCGCTACACGGGACGGACGTTTTTGAAGTTCCATATTTGCTTCGCCACAGGCGGTCCTTCTTTTTGGGGTACTGAATTATTATCCATATCCGGAACGGAACTTAAAAACATGCCATCCCATGAAATTGCCTCGCAATAAGTGCTAAAGTTATCTGCGCAAACGTTTAAACAGCCGGCGCAAGAACGGCTCCAGTGTGTGTTTGTTTGTGTGTTCCATTATTCATCATCCGTCCGGTCGCCCCGGGGAGAGTGAAAATTTAACCCCCGTGTCGTCGTTTTCCCGTCCATAAAATGTCTCATCGGGTCATCGTTTTCCTAGCGGCGCTCCACGGAACGCTGCTTTTTGCCGGAACGCACGTCGAGGGGCACCCGTTTGCGGACGCATTTCAAAGTAAGTTATGTTTCGATGATGGGCGCTGTTTTCGGGTGCGCCGAGTAAGGTGATGTGGCTCGAGTTAAAGTTAACGCCTTTCCTTTGGTTGCATTCCGTTCTCATTTTCCCGCCCAGTGGAAGAATATTTGAAATTTCCACCACTGTTTGTGTACGACGACTTTGAGGACTGCCGGCGATGGTATCGGGATGACTATGTGTACTGCATCGCGAAGGCACCACTCGCTCCAGATGACACATCCACTCTGTGGAGGAATTTGAGCGTAAGTGATCTCCAATGGACGATGTCATTAGAGAATAACTCTAGCCGCTCTGAATGGGTTTGTTTTGGCAGTATTTTTCTAGCGATTATCACCACTATGACCATACGGTGCTAGAGCGAGGAGTTTGCCTACAGAAGTGCCATGATGCACTTATTCAGAACGGCACGGAAGGGACGGACCGGCTCACGAGGGAAGAACTGATGCACCGGTGTATTAGTGCCGAGGTTTCCTCACAGTACGATCTCACCATTTCGTCCAACTTACGTATCCACTATTGCTACTCCAAGAGCACGGAAAGTGTGTCCTACGGTAAGGAGCAAGCACGCATGAATTTTCAAGGAGCAGTTGACATTTTCCTTCCTTCATAGACTGGCTCGATGTGGCATTTATTGTGCTTGCCGCCATCATCGTCGTGGTCGTCATCGCGTCTACTGTGTACGATCTGCATCAGCGGGCCCATCAGAACTTCCCGGAGGACTACTTCTCCCGGAGCTCTAAGCTAGCCCATCAGCGCCTACTGACGGCATTTTCCTTTCCGCGAAACATCCGCCGGCTTAAGGAGCCGATACACACCCAAACTCGAGCCGATCTCGCCTGCTTCGAGGCGTTCCGATTCGTGCAGACGCTCCGCGTCATCTTCCTACATGTGACGATCGCACACCTGAAGATTCCCCAGCGCAACCCGGAGTATCTGGAGCAGCTGCAACACACGGCCTCGCTGCAAACGTTCATTGCCGAGTTCCAGAACTACGTGCAGACGTTCTTCACCATCGGTGGTATGCTGATGGCGATCAACTTTCTCGATCACGTGCGCAAAAACCCCACGTTCCGGTTGTCGTACTTTGGCGATCGGATTCGGAATCGACTCTGCCGGCTGGTGCCGACGTACGCGTTCATGATCCTCCTGGAGGCGTCCGTCTTGCGCCATCTGGTCGATGGACCATTTGGAAAGCAGTTCATCGGCGAGTCGGCTCAAAATTGTCAGCGTTGGTGGTGGGCTAACCTGCTGTTTGTCAACAACTACATCGGGTGGAGTGAACCGGTAATTTATTGATTTACGATAGGAGTCCTCAACGACTATAACAGGTTCACGTTATTGTATGTTCTTTTCTGCCACAGTGCTTCATTCCGTCGTGGTATCTGGCGACGGATCTGCAATTGTTCGTGTTCGCACTCGCGATTATGATGGTCTTCTGGAAATGGCCAACGACGCGCAAGTACATCTTTAGCGCGCTCTTCCTCTACAGTGCGGTAATACCGGCCATTGAGTACCTGCTCGCAACGAACGTCACCCCTGTCATGACGGTCGACATGAAGGACGTGGAAAAGTATATGCGTGGCCAGCACTTCCAGGACCTGCTGTACTTCCCGTTCCACCAGAACACCGGTATCTATTTCTGTGGTGTTCTGGCGGGCATCGTCTATCACCAGTTCCGGGACCAGCGCAAACAGCTGTTCCAGCAGACCGCCTTTCGACAGCTGGCGCAAGTGTCCGGACTGCTGTACGTGTGTAGTATGGCCAGCGTCTCCTGGGTGGTGTCCAACCTGACCTGGCTGCCCGCCATAGTGCTTGCCTTGTACGCCAGCGCGTTCAAAATTAGCTGGGGCTTGTTCAACACCGTCATCCTGCTGGCTCTGGCGCTCCTTCACCGGAACCACTGGCTCAAGGCGTCACTCAGCCATCCGATCTTCCGCGTACTGGGAAAGCTCGGCTACAGCGTCTACCTGATTCACTTCACCGTGATCATGCAGGTGTACGGGCGCGAGCGGGCACCCATCTTCAGCAACGAAAAGATCGTCACCGGCTACACCATCGAGGTGCTGTTCTTCAGCTACATATTCGGGGCGCTGCTGTGCGTCCTGGTCGAGCTTCCCACCGGTGCCCTGCTGAAGGAACTGCTCGAACCAAGGGCCGATACCCGTCAACCGTCCATCAACCAGGTGCACACGGCACCGGAGCCCATCGGAGCTCCCTCGGCAAAGGCAGGAACTCCGGCGACCCCGGAACCATCGTTAACCACCTCCGGAGACACCAACCCACTGACCTTAGCGCCAGCGATCGAACTGTGATATATATAAAAGGACATCACTCCCTCCTCCACAATTTGAGACTGACCGACATTTCCACACGGGGTGCAGAACCACCTCAAAAACCTCTCTGTACAAAACGGCACCTAGTGCTTGGGCGGGCACAAGTCCTATGAAAGTTTTTCCCTTTCTTTTTAACCATTAACCGGCCCAAGAGGGTCGGGTCGTTACACGAGTATTCGTTAGGCTTAGGTTCAGTCACCTGCTGGATATCTTTGTGTATGTGTACGCATGTGTGTCTCTGTATTGGAGATCGTGTATAAGATATAAGGGTATGGAATCTGTTTTAATTTAAACGAGATAAAAACCGACTGTAACAAAAAAATCCGGTGTTTCCTTCCTGCACTATTTTAGCGTTTCTTCTTAATGTAAATGAATAATGGTGAATAAATATCGCATTAAAACGTCTGTTCTGTAGTATCTAGCGAGGTATCACAACAGATTTTAAGAAACCACGGTCCCCGTCACGGTCAATATACTTGTTGAATATCAAAAGAGATTATACTAGATGTTTTTTTTCCTGAGTTGAAATTGGCGAAAACAAACGTTTGAAAATGTGTCCAAAAGTTCTGGAAGCGATATTTTGTCTTTATAAAATGGTTTATGTTGATATTTCTAAAAAATATTATTTTCAAGGTGTTTTCAACACTGTTTTAATCGTTTCAGAAACACAAAACAACACAAGGGAGAAGGAATTGATAAATTTATAATCGAAATGTATCAACCAAAAACTGAATTAGTCATAAGGTGGACCCATAACACACCAGGCTTCGTGTGCGAAACGAACTGGTTGTTTTTCGCTTCACGATTGCAAGTGCACACGTGTCGACCCTTTCGGTGGGCGAAACTCGGAAGGTCCGCTGGATACGCTCGACGGGTTCGCTCCAGCTTCACTGGCCAGCTTCAGCGCCGCACGGTAACTGAACACGTGTAATTAATGTCCAAATTTTCCGTTACTTTCTACGAGCCGCTTCGCCGGCGGAAGTCTTATGCATAGACGAGGGGGCGTATGGGCCTGGGAATGCATTCAGCTACTCGACATCTCGACGACGCACGCCACCACATTGAGGGGTACGAGCGGTGACCATTCTTGCACAGGTCCGTATCGCACACGCGAAGTCGCTTTTAGTGCTGTCCGAATTTTCATCCGACATCTGTAAGTTAGTCGCCCAAGGTGGACGATCGAGACGAGACGTGTGTTGCGTGTTTTTCGCGGGTTCCGATGACGGAAAAGTTCACCCAATGTTCCTTGTGTGTAGTGTCTCTTTGGCTCTCGGTTGCAGCCGTAGTTCGTGGTGAAGACTGGGTGGCGTTTATCAACTGTAAGATTGTGGAATACAACATTCTCTACGGAGTACTCCTTTGTGAACGATTTTCATAGTGGTTTCCATTTCTTGCCTTAGCTAAAGCCTACCAACGTTTTCCAAAGCTCTTCGCGTACGATGAGCTGGACGATTGTCGGGCGGACTGGGGTGACCAGTTCCAGTACTGCGTCGTGCGTTCCCCACTCATCCCGTACGATCCGCGGTCCGAGTTGTGGCAGAACTTAACGGTTGGTGAGGTCTAGCCGATGTATTAAGACAACAGTGGTGATACAGCTAAAATTTCCTACTTTTCTTTCCTGAAGAAATTTTCATCCTCCCCACGACACTACGATCATACAAAGGTGGAACGTGGCATATGCGTTCCGGAGTGTGTAGCAACCAATCTGATAGGTGGAATCGTCACCAACGCCTCTGTGGAACTGCAGTATTCACGACACCTGCGGCAGTGTGTTAACGAAGAGCTCCGAAAGAAATACGACCTACAAGTCGACTTGGTGACTATCCAATACTGTTATCACAACAACGAAGAAGAGCTCTTCAGGATCGGTAGGTTGCTACCACAATAGAGCCGAAGCTTGGATCCGTTTGAAGTTCAGGTTCTATTTCACATCTTCTCAGGACGAATCCAGATTGTGTTTGGTGTGATAGTTTCTGGTATTGTAGTGCTTACGGTCGTGTCATCCCTGTACGACCGCCGCAGGCAGGTGGTTGCATCTTATCCCGAAAACCACTACACTACTCCACCCACCGAACGATGGAGGGAGCTTCTAGTAAGCTTCTCGGTGATGCGGAACTTCGTCAAACTATACCAACCGACTCCTGATGGCCGCTTCCGGGCCGATCTGCAGACAATGGAGGGGTTCCGAGCGATTCGCATGTTCCTTATCGTGTTTCTGCATACCTGTACGGCCTATATGAAGCTACCCCAGCACAATCCCGACTTTCTGGAGCGCTACAACCACGCCGAGTCACTGATCGGTTACGTGGCGCGCTTTCAGGATAGTGTTCAGACTTTCTTCCTCATCAGCGCCATTCTGTTTACGGTATCCTTCCTGCGTGATCGTCAGGATGGGATCACCCTTAACGCAGGCTACTTGTTCCGGTGCATTGCGAACCGTCTGTTGCGACTTCTACCGGCCTATGCGTTCGTGGTTCTGCTGCAGGTTGCCGCTTTGCCTTACTTTATGGAAGGGCCATTCGGAAAGCAGTTCCTTGGGGAAGCGACCGACAATTGCCTCCGGAACTGGTGGACTAATACACTTTTCATCAACAACTACGTTGGGGCAGATCAGCCGGTAATATCTGCGCATCGCGGCTTAGTTGTATTGCTTGTTCAAACAATCTCTTTCTCCCTTTTACAAAGTGTCTCCTGCAATCCTGGTACATCGCTGCGGACACTCAGCTGTACATCTTCTGCTTGCTGACGCTTTCACTCGTCTGGCAGTACCGCCGGCTCAAGTGCTACCTCTTCACAGCAACCATCGTCTACGGATTGGTTGCCCCAGCGACCGTTGCCTACTACCAAAACACCACACCCCTCATGGTGGTGGACATGAAGCAGGTGGACAACTACATGCGCCTCCAGCCATTCCAGAGCCGACTCTACTTCCCGTTTCATCTCAACCTGGCCGTCTACTTCGGCGGTGTGCTGGTCGGTTCGGCCTACCATCGCTACCGCACCGACTGGTGTCGGTTCTATCGATCGTGCGGCTTCAAGCTGTTCGCTCTGCTAGCGTGCACCGTGTATGCGTTCACCTTCGCGACCAGCTCGTGGTTCGTAGAGAACTATTCATCGCTGGATCGATGGTTGGTGGCCACGTACGCGACCATCTTCAAGCACAGCTGGGCCATGTTCAATGCGCTCCTGTTGCTAGTACTCTTCTCCCTGCCGGCACACAACTGGCTCAAGCAGCTCCTACACCATCCGATCGTGTCCTTCGCGGGGCGGCTGTCCTACAGTGTCTATCTACTGCACTTCAGCGTTATTGTGCTTGTGTTTGGACAAACGCGAGGACCAGTTATGAGCAACGAATTCACTGTCTCCACGTACGCCTCGCAGATCATACTCTGGACATACACGTTTTCGCTTGGACTTTGTGTGCTCGTCGAACTACCGGCACAGAACATCGCAAAGCTATTACTCACACGCCGTACGAAATGTAGAGAATGATAATAAATGTAAAACAGTGATCTCACAAAATGATCCTCAGTCTGTTTATTGTTGTGATCTACCCTCTTTCAGAAGACCCTTACAAACGTCTTCATTAAATCGAAAGTGTCAAAACGCCTCAACAAAACCTGATTGTCGAACAGGAAGTATACTAAGCCCTCGAGATGGGTTCACACCGCGGGGACATCAGTCAACCCGTAAAATAAGGCAAGACAAATATAATTAATCTCTCCTTCTACCAACAGCTCAGCCTTCAGCTCCTCCCCCAAAAGAGGTGAAAAGGTGTTGAGAGAAGATAATTGGGGTACAAGAACTCCTGCTGAAACCAAGTCTAGACGAGTTCAAAACCCCACACCCTTGGAACCATGGCCCCGTAGCGTTCGAGCGCCAACCGTAGCTAATGTGAAAATAATCACTCACTTTCGACCGCTCGAGATAATTCATTTTTGGCTGTCAGTTTCCATTTCTGACGTGGGCTCTGCCCTTAGTTAACCTCCTATTTCAGGCCAGGCGACAAGTAGCACCTCCCCAGTGAAATCGTTAGCTCCAGAAGCTAAGGATTAATGGATCCTGCTCATTTCGCGGTTTCGTTTTAATCACAAAATTGAACACCACCTTTGGCAAGCGACATCAAAAAAGGAACTCACATGATGACTTGATCAGAGCGGAGATAACGATTCGACACGAATAAGAAGCCAAGCGATTATGCTCTGATTAAGCCATTGCACGTCATTAGAAGTGGATGGAAATTAGTCGACCGCGGAAACACGCGAGTCGTACCATTTTCTACTACACCTTAACTCCAAGGAAAACTTGCATAGTGCATCAAAAAGAAAAAGCTTCCCGGCTTACCCGGTTAGATGGTAAAAGGGTATCCAACTGGGGCAAGCTATCAATTACCAGGCGTTGGCGTTCGGTATAACCACAAATGGTATTTAATAATGGCTTGAGGTGTTATTAATTTCGATCGGTGAACAGATATAAAATAAGGTGCTTCTAGGGGTCAAATGACGCAAATGGTAAGCTCTATGAGATAAACATATGAGAATAGCAGTGTTTTCTTCCTTTCCATATAAAGACGAAATATGGCAAAAGGAGTGTCATGAACGGACGTATAGAAAATAACTTCCCGTGCATTGAACCTTAAGCTAAGTTTTGAAAAATGTTAATTTCTTACCACAAAATAAATCATGCGAAATCTTCAAGACCGTGCCGGGATATTTGGAGAAAAAAATTGTCCCCAAATTGCATGACAATATTCTCCCCGCTACTGCTCCAAACCTCTTCTAACCAATGCACCTTCACCGTCACAACTGTGAGAGAAAATAAGACCCCCGACGTAGCTTTCTGCATACATTTGTATGCACAAATCCATCAAATGCTTCCGCTACCGTAAAGCAAGGAAGGCCAGATGGGAAATCCATTAATCATCCCATCATCTCCCATAAATCTTCCATGGAATGGCGAGTTCTTGACGAGAAACCTCCTTTATCTCCTTGCTAAATGTTGAGCAGTACGATGCTATGATTCGCGTTTTTGCTTTTGCGGAATCGATAGCGAAAAGTTCCGCTACTACAACCACCGTTAGAAAGAGTAAAAGTTGAAAACTTTCTGCAAATACATCGCTTATCGGGACGTTAAAGTTATCTGGCCAAAAGAAAACAAATACACTTTGTTGACCAAAAGCCAAAAGAAAACAAATACACTTTGTTGACTTCAGACGAGGGAAGAAATGGGATAAAAACAGAGTACTGATAAAAGAGAACAAAAACCCACTGAATTGATGGTAAAAAAAACTACACGGTCAAACTTTAAACAGTATGTTAAACGATTGTTTTTATAAATGCACATTTTCCCAACCAGTTGGCCATCTGCCGAGGGGAAACATGATCCATTCGCGATTAAACATGATAAATGCAGTCAAATCATCTTCAATCAAATCGATCCTTCAGCTGGCACGCAGCAGAAGAGCAAACAACACAAACAAACATAACCATTTGCCGCTGAATATGTATTAATGGGCTGGGAGGCATTAATCATCTAATGTTTTCGCACTTCGAGTGCTTCGAAAGCGAAAACAAAACAAACAAACAAAATCCCGCACCGAAACATATCGAAAGCGTGCAAAAGAAAACGACACATTTGGCAACAAATTTCCCCCGATTAATCTCCCGCGGGTAAAGGAAGCCAACTGTGCCAACATGGCTTGTGCTTATCCGGCCAAATCGGAAGCACAGCGGAATGGAATGTAACGAAACTGACGGCGTTTTAAAGGGAGATTTAATTAACACCCATTTTATTATTATTTTGTTCATGTTCATGTTTAAAGATTGCACAAGATTTGATCGATCGCGATTCATTGCTCGTAAATGGTATTTACGCGGTCCGAACGCCCAAGAAAAGTGGCCATAAAATGTGCGAAAATCGTTTAACACGAAGGATGATCGTGAAGGTGTAGAGAAAAATAAATCCTACGTTTTAAAACGAACGAGCTACCCCCAAAAAGGGGCGATTTGAAATATATATTCATCCACACCATCATTTCTATTATGACGTGATTTTCGAAGGTTTATTCTAGCCATTCTCCGCCTAAAGCACAACAATAGCAGAAATAATAATGAAATATGTCTAACATATACAGATGACGGCCTCTGGAAGGAGACCTGTGTTTGTTAACAAAATCAATTTTAAATTTACGATGCCTAAAGCTCTATCCACATGTATAAGGTATTTTTGACAGGTCAGGCAAACATTTAAATCTTCTCTAATTTTCAACTAATTAAAAAGCATTAAATCCCATTTTTCACATTCATCTTCTCAATAAAACAATCAATAACACGCATAGGGGGGGCGCCAAAGAAAAGGTTTAGGTAAACAAATTGACAAGAAATGACCAAAAAACAACATTCAAACGCTCCCCAATCAACCACCGGACTTTGCGTGATCGTAACGAAGCACAAATAATTGCTTTTTATGCGATCCATCCAGCTCTAATACGACTATAATCGGCGTTGTTAGCGTGATCCGTCGAATCATAACGAATGCCGGAGCCGCCCGATGAAAGCCACACGTGTGTGTGT
>KE525269.1:395252-412672 GCA_000441895.2 Anopheles sinensis | reverse complement strand
GGTTCGGTAGACTTACAGCGATGGACAGAGGATGAGGCAGGTAATGAAGTTAGAATTTCGGCGCTGTCCCGCACATTCCCGGGCGCCATTTTGAACGTCCCGTTTTCGTTTACTTTTCAAACCGAAATAATCAAATGTAAACGACGCCTCACCGCACGGCAAATAACTTTCCAGCGCAATCATAATTATCCTGCATTGTGTGCGTGTTTGTTGGTGTGGGTGTTGGGGCAAAAGTTGACCGCCCAATGAAAAAGGGTGGACTTGTGATTCTGCCAAAAAAAAAATGCCGCTTCGTTGCCCCGCGGACGTAGGATTAACTTTCGCCGTAATCAATCGCCGGTCGTTAATGGAAACGATACGCCCCAGCCTCCTTTTCCGATCGGTTCCGAAGGTAGGGTTTTCCAGCATCGAAATCGATTCGGCTCATCGGTCGAATGGACAGATGGACCCCGGGTGGGCCGGTGCGCCATCGATTAATTAAGAGTGGCGTTCCGATAAAACCCACCGGCTGGAGGCAAAAGTTACCCGAAAAACTAACTTAATTCGTTCGCTACGAAAAGGCACGTTGTGAAGGGTTTTGTGCGTGCCATTACACCCCGAAATCAATCCACGCCGCCGCGAATAGGATGGGTTTAGGATTTCAGGAGCACATTCTGAAATTTCTCCAACAGATTAATAAAATTAAAGGTGACGATTTTAGCGACCATTCTGCATCGGCGCGTGAAAGTTGCGAAACGACAAAGGGTCGTTCGCGATCCATCCGGATTTACCTGCCTCCGGTGTGTATCTGAAGGGTGAGTTTTAAGGTCTCCACCGTCCTAAAAGCCCATGTCACATCCAAAGGCACCCAATGCCATACCGTGACACGGCACGAAGCCTCCACTTGGAGCTCATTATTTTCGCACATTACATCAGCGCTTTGCCTTGCCTTCCACATTAGGAATTATGCCGAGCCACGCGCCTGGCAAATGATGGGAAAGTGTTTGTTTGCCCACCGACACCGAGCCGACGCTCTCGAGATAGGACTAGCGTTGTCCCTGTCCAGTGTGTGTGTGTGTGTGTGTATTTTGTGGATATTAGATGAGCAATTGTTTGTCGAACGGGAATGGGTTTATGCTGTTTTTAAGAGCTTTTTCCCCGCGCACGGCAGCCTCTGATGTGCAAGGACACACTCCAGGGTGCGGAGTTGCACCAGTAGTTCCTGGCACGTATCAAGTGCTCGCTGTGCATACGATTCATCTGGCAGCAGCGAAGAACAATGAGGTCCTGTTTCTCGCACAAATGAAAAAGGGGTAGGAAACCCTGCGTATAGCGAGCTGCCAATGAAATTCCCGCCGTTAAAAGCGCATCCACAGCACATATGGAGTGAGTCCGGACTAATGAATCCCTGTGCAAACACCCAGTGCACTTCAAACGCGGCCGTACATCGATCGTTTGCGGTGGAGGTGCACTACAAATGGCCAGCTTGTAAAGGGACCACTCGTGAAGGAATAAATAATTGAAAACGAATACCAACCAGCAAATCGGGAAAGAAGTGGCTCTGAATCGATTTTTTGTGTTGCAACCAAGTCGGGCACGGAACTCATTTCCCAACACACGTCAGCCCCTCCTGAGGGCAACCGCAGTAGGCAGCCCTTTATGCCGTGCACGTCTCGCACGACCTGCAACCGGGTGTGAGCCTCTGCCGGAGCAAGTGCTTAACTAATTCCCGTCGTTCTATTCCTGGCCTGCAGCTCGTTATCCTGGGGTTNAATATTTCATTCCGGCCATTCTCACGGACACGTACCAGGCTCCTGTGCTCCAAAAAGAACCTTCCCGAGCCCGTAAGAAGTGGATCCGACTTTCGTGCACGGGGAAAGTTTTGCCCGCTGAATTATGTAATCCTGATGCGAGTAGTTTACGAACTTTCCTAATCAATAGTAGTCATCATCCCTTCTCCCCCTTTGATTGTGGTACGAATTGGCCCTCGGGGTGTCGTGTGCATGACGAGGGCAAGCAATATATGATGGGTTTTTGATCAATTGCTTGCTGGTGCTCGGCGGGTTCGAGTATTTGCCGTACATAACATGATTACGTAAAGAAGCGATAAAGCACTCCGTGCGGTTGTATGATAAATCGATTTTATCGACGCACCACTCCACCGCGTCGAGAGGGTGCGAAAAGCGAACGTTAAGCCAGATAATAGCCGACATCTAACGCCGTTCTATGCCGTTGGTTGCGATTTGGGTGAACATAAGTGCAGCGGAAGGTGCATCTGCATCCCACGCGGAGCTGTTCGAAACCAAACGGAAAGGCACGAACATCTTGAGCCACGAGATCGATCGATGTTCGGTGATGGTGGCGCACACACACACACAAGGTGCTTCTCGATGACATTTCGCCTTTCACCAGCAGTGAAGCACTGCCGCGACGGTGGAAGCGTTCTCGACAATGACATACGACCTGCGCGCGGACTGACAGCTCCTCTTCACGAAGCCTTCAACCGCTCCGCTGCCAAAGAACGTTACGTAGTCAAGTTCAAGAGTCACTCTTGCTCGGGAGCTTCCCACTCGCCGGCTCGGGTTTCGAAAGAAAAGCAATTGTTCTATTCAAATTCCGCGACTTCAGGCGTAGAGAGCGTCAGCTGGAACGACACGGAACGAGGAAAAGCGAACCTGCAACGTCGTGAAGTGTGTACGCTTCGAACGATGTCGACGAACGTTTCACCCGCTGTTATCCTGATGTCACACTCCCACCCAAAAAGTCAAACCACCTCTCACAAGCTCATGTTCATGCTTTGCTTATCAGCTTTCCTCCTGCCTTTTCTTTTTGGGTTTTGGAGTTTTTCCTCCCGCGGGAACTTTTGCACCCTTCCAGTGCAGCCGAAAACTGGAGACGGCGATGAGTTTTTGGGCGACAGCGAGGTGCAGGTGCAGGTGCAGAAATAAATCAAACATTTACGCTGGGAACATTGTACCCATATTTTATGTGCCTTGTCGTTTTCCTAATCCCCTCCTGAAGAGCGTTCGTTCGTTTACGCCGCGGTGTCACATCCCGCGAATGGTAAACTGGTTGACTTTGAGAGATCGTACGGGTTCGGGGAACATTGAGCCGTCGTGAGTGAAATGTACGCAGCAGGATATCAAACCCGAAGGATAGAGGAGGCTTTATGGCGCGCTCGAAAGGCAAACGGACGCGAAATGAAACTTCTCCAAACGTTCGCGTCCGCCTGATGTCGGCCTGATGTTGGCACGTAATATCGAATCGGGATCGGAATTTTAGATTTGACACCGACTGCTTCTCCTCCGGCCTCGCGTTCAACCCGTTATGGCCCCGTGGATGCATTGGGATGACAAAATTGCACCGAAAATAGATTTTCCACGATGAGCCGATGGAACCATCAGACGATGGGTAGGGAAATGGGACCCCGAAAAGTGGTATTTACATGCTTGTCTGAAGGGATCGAAAAGGGCTTGAAAATTCGTTCCGTCGGAATGTGTACGTGTGCGCCATTTTGAAAACGGTTCCATTCTGTTCGAATCCTAGCTCCATCGGACGGGCTTCTACAGTGATTTAGTTGCTTTCATAATTCCATCTCGCTCTTTCCCGGGAAAACCCCGTCGGAGCCTTCCATCTAGAACGGCCCATATCGAAAACGGGGTGAGAAATCGATCACGCTACATCGGGCAAGCATTAACCGGGCATATGTGAAACGAGCGTAGTTCTGTCAGATTCAATTCATCGGTATTTGTATTCGAACTCTCCTGCTTCCTGCTGCCAAGGGCGCCCGGAAACGGATTCATCCGATGCAGTGCACACGTACAAGGCTCTCGACGACAGTGCGGAAAGACTATGCTCTGCAGATGAGTGGGTCAGTTGCAGAAACATTTTGAATTACGAATTCTTCCCCCGTCAACGGGCTGGAAAAACATTCCTATCTATGCAACTCATGTCGGGCTCGGAATGTAATTTCTGCTCGAGGCCTAGTTTTCCTCGTTTTTTTACTTCTTTTCTTTTTTCACTGTCCATCAATCAACCGACTGCGGGCGAAAGATGTTCCCGGGCGAACGCTGGGAACGCTCCTCAATGCTTTATCAAACTTGGACTACGACTCCCCTCCCCGAGGAGGTCATCAAGATTGCCCCATGGAGTCCGACAAATCGAGGTTTTTTTCCGAGCAGCTTGATGAATGGGAACTCGGACCCGGTGCGATGACATTGCGGCTGACAGTTCCGAAAAGCAAGCAATGAAACTTGGTTTGATTTCATTTTCTTTCAGTCCTCCCCCTTCGGGCAGCTTTTCATTTTCACAAACGCTGTTGGCAACCAAAGTGCAGAGGAAAGATTCACGTTATGAAAATGAAACATTATTCATGCCGCCTCCTAAGCAGGGCGGAATGTTGAGGTTTGAACTTTTTCACCGCACCTAATCAGGGTGCTCCATCAAATCAAATGCCTTCGCAACGAAATCGTTATTTGTTGGGACAAACGCCACCTTCGCCCCTCTTTTGAAGCTTGGGACGAACGCCATCGGACATTGTTTGCTGGCCGCACATGAAATATGATAGGCCAGCCCAACAACACGAAAATTATAAATGCCGCTCGGGAAAATTCGCCTTCGTTGTGGCGCTGGACAAACGGGACCGATTGCGCCTGCGAGTTATGCAATCGGAGGGGCCCGCATCGAAAGCACGTCGGTGAAGGAGCTTTCCGAAGGCAGACGACGTGGACAACCTTTTCTGCGACACTGGCCGTCGGAATCCTTCCGCACCCCCATCCTGGGGGTTGGAAAATGTCCCAAAACAGCCATGTTTAAAGGGTACAAAACGAGGGATAAACACCAACACACAAAGGCACGCCATAGGCTCGAAGCAATGCGAGCGAAAGCTAAGGGTTCGCAGGCACGCACGCCATCGTCCTTCGTCGAGGCACAAACACACCCCGACTCGCCTACTTTGCGCCTCGAGCCACTCCCCATCCGGGTACCCGGCAACCGGCCATTAATTCTTTATTTATACTAACTCGTCCACCATCGACCCACTTTTCCATGTCGATTCAGAAGACCACCCGGGAAAAGTCCAGCAGAGCCCGCTTCCATCAAAGTTCTGATCCAAACAGAGCTCACCGACACGCATACACACCCTCTGTGGGGTATGGAAATGTTCGGCGAGAAAAGCACCCCAATACCCCAGGTTCGCTGTTGTCCGGTGATGGGGTTTTATTTTTGGAGTACAGACCAACGCCGATGCCGATGCTTCCCATCACACACGCGCCGGTGTTGTTTCAATCGATTTCTATTAAAAACACCACAAAACGGAATGGAAAACTGGAGAAAACTTTGTCGAATTTGATTCGGGTAAACGTTGACGAACGTGCAGGCCGGGTCTGTTTTTGGGGCGGGCGTTTCTTAGGCGTTCTCCAAGGGGAACACTCTTCCTAACAAACCGACAAACTTGACATCAAATGTGATTGGATTCCTAATGTTTGCATAAAAGTTCGATTCCGTTTTCCATACACATCTGGAGAGTCGGAATGGAGAATGGGCCCGTCAGGGGGGTTCGATTTTACCTGCTCGATCAATAATTCAGTGCTAAGGATAGAGTTTGCAAATCAAAAGAAGTTCCAAATCGTCTTAATCAGCATCTTATTCGGGGAAAATTCCCCCTCCATAATAAATCGTTGAGCTTCAAATCGTACGCTTTCGGGGTTCTAACAATGTCAAACAAAAGTCGAATCATTAAAAAGCTACCAAGCTTGCATAGCTAATCAAATTTCAGAGGACTCATTAGAAACGGATGTGGAAGTTTTACATCTATTTGTTTATTTCACCAGCGTCTTAAACACCCTGTCCATCCTACCTACTTATCAATGTTCCATTGAACACTTACGTCCCCTAAAGACAGCTCTTGGTCGCGGAACACAAGACGACATTAAAATAATAGCGTACGCTATAAAGTTTGTTCGTTAAGGTATTTGTTCCGGAGCCTAGCTGCTCGCTCGAGGACTTTCCTAACGACTTCCGCTGCTTCGGATGGAAAGGAAGCCCCCCACCCCACTCTCAGAGACATTGGAGCGGTATCGATCGCCAGCCGGGAATCAATTGCGAGGACCCTCTCGTATAATTAGCCGACCAGGTACGAGGGCAAACCCAATCCAAACCGGGAACACCATCAGGACGACGCTTGGCTTAGTGCTCTTTGCACTTGCTGGGTCGTCTTATAAATGATCCGACAGGACGTGGGCCACCGACGGTGTAACGTTCCTCCCGTCCTTTGGAGCGTCGGGCAACGGCACATTTCACCCGAACGCTCCAGGACGTCTTCCTGCCGGATGCCGAGCTCGAGGCAAGAGCAAGTTATATAATGGCTGAGCTCACAAATGCGAAACACAAGTTGGGCATTGTTTTTCTTTCGCTTTTGTACGGGAAATATCAGCTTCGTTCGAGTGGGACGTCCTTGTCCTCGTCCTCGACATGATGAAAACTTGTTATGAGTGTTCAACAAATAGATTGACGCTTGCACCTTGTGACAACAACAATATTAAGCTTGACACCAAACAGGATGTGAGGTTTTATTCAGTTGAAAATCGAATAGACTATCTTTCCATAGAGGAATATGATCCAATCCACTAAAGCATTTAATAAAAAAGAGAAAAAACTAGTACAGCAATCTGTGCCGGCTTAACGTGCTTCTCCTTACTTAATTCCGTTACGATAGTATAATCCAAAACAATAGTTACAGTGATGAATGTCCGAACTATCGTGCTGTCATTACAAGCTACTCTAATTGAGGGATCTATCCAGTGCTCTAGCATACACCCCTCGATCTGGATACAATTATTACTACCACTCTGTTGACTCCCACTGTTGTTCCGCTTTTGTCCTTCGGCGGCAGCACGATCATCACCGGGAGCCCAATTATCGGTTGTTTATCCAATAAAGGAGACTTATTCCCCCTCAGTTCCAATATATCCCCGATACCCGTTCCCGTTGTGCCAACGACAAGACAATAGGAGTCCAAGGGCCACTAGTCCTTGGCCTTCGCTCGCCCGGAGGACCGCGTAGACAATTTCGCTCCCGGATCAACAACATCGACCGATTATGAGCGGGTTTTGTGTGTGCTGTACTGCTCCGTGTCATTGTTATTGCTATCTTCGGCGGTATTTGTACCGTTGTACGACTCTTCCAACACCATCAGCACCCACCGCCTACCCGAAGGACATAGAATGAAAACCGAAGAGGAAAAACTCGGTCCCGAAGCTTCCGGGGCGCTCCAATACAATCCTACGAAAGGCAGCCATTGATGGGATCCCCCTTGTTTTTATGTGCGCTCCCCATTTTCCCTTTTTTCCACGCTACCCGGGAATGGCGCCCGGGCGGTTTCCGGAATGGGGTGGCATGCTGGACATTTGTTATTTATATTTTTATAGCTGCCTTCAGCTTTATGGCTACTCACATCGACTCCCCGTACTATGAAGAGTATAGGGTAGATACTGGAGGGAAACAAACACACGTATAACGGAAAATAGAGGGAAATAAAAAAGTATACTACTCTACAATCAACATCGGGCGATGAAAGCGGCCGGGCAGGATCTGGTGGGTGAAATGTATCCGGGAAGTTGTGTCCTTCCCTATATTTATTCACAACAAAGCACCAACTACTCGAAAGTGCCACTTGCAAACTAGCCAGGGATGGGTAATTGGGGACCCTTTTAGAATTGGTACCCTCCGGTATTGATACCATCTGTACGTATCAATTAACTCAGGTGCAAAAATAATTGATGAAACGTCTGACACGACCCGAGCTAAACAAATAAATAAATGCACATCGCTCGACATGATTGTGCACGGGAAACGCTTTTTCCGACGTGGTTAGTTTCAATTTGGTGGTGGAAATTATTCATATACTTTTTTGCTAGCATAAGAGAACTGATGAAGCTTTTTAACTACTTTGCTGTGCTGCTCAAAAAGGATGGTTTATGACTTTTTCTATTTATTAATTTTGTTATTTTTCCTCCAAAGCTAAATCCGAATGACATGGCTGAATAATTGCTGTGTTTTAACAATTGAAAAGAATAGTGATGATGATGTCTTGTCATTTTAATGTTTGTGTTTCATTCAACAATCAAGAAATGAAAGCTCACGCTCGTGCTGAAACGATTGTAGATGTCTCAACAAAATTAACATGTCAAATAAATTAAAATCATTTTGTTCATAATTCTAGTCATTTGGATACGACAAACAAACGGTCCGTCAGAATGCATTCTCACAAAAATGCTCCATCATCGCGTGTGAAGCTTAACATTATGCCTGGTAATGCATTGACCACAAGAAATCTGGTATCTATCTGGCGATACATGGTAGAATTTGTCCCTAACGGTTATCCGCTGTTCGCGTGTTCGCGTCGGAGGACTCCATTATGTCTGGTCATTTCTTTTTTTTTATGATTCAAACAACCCTATTTGGACAACGGTCACTAGGAAAAATCGGACAGAACGACCAGTCTATTTCCACGACAGGCTATTTCCATCCAGCAACCTGAAACCCCATTATTTCGGCACGACAGCACATGGCAGGATTTAATGTGAGGGGCACGTTGCGACCCATGAAGGTTCCGGAGACTTTTTCCAACAGCAAGTAGGATTAGCCACACTCACCCACCTCACCCCCAAGGCACGCGTCGACTCACGTGACACTGGGAAAGCTCCCGTGGATGGCGTGGACCGTAAAGATTATAGGGGAAAGAAAAACAAACTGGGCCAGCACGCGAACAACAGCAGGATTATTGATTTCCGGACCAAAGGGCCCTTGGTTCTCCCCCCTGCACAGCTACAAATCGATCAGCTACACGATGGGAGGACAAATTTGTGTCACGGTTCAGTGGTAGGCGTGTGTCACATACACGCGCGTCACGGGGTTCAACGCCAGAGGTGAACGAAAACCTCAATTGGATTGTAATTGAATTAAAGACCCACGACAGCGAGGTGTCTGACTGAGATGACTCACGGATGATGAACAACGTGCGGAATGTGCGAGCAGCACTGTTGGTTGTAAATGCATCTGCACGTTTTGTTTACCGTTTACGAGTCGTGTCCGCTCGGAATTGACATACCAATTACAGCACCGAGTTCGAACAACACACAACACACGACTAGGGAAGCAAGGTAGTAAAATAAACAAAAACTAAACACTGCAAAGCACGCAGTCCCAATCCTTCTAGTAGCCCTTCCTCGCGTTGTGTTGGTACGAGCCCTTCTGCGTGAACTGTCAAACGGTGGATCGATATTTGGGAAAAAGTGTGCACGGCACAGCTTGGAGGAGCAAAAGTGTCTGTTTAAGGCACGCTCAGAGCAGGGGAAAACAATACGGATTATGGTGTACAACAATTGAAAGGTTCACAGGCTGATAAGGTGATTTTCAGATCGGTTCACATACCCGGAGCGTTATCTGGTGCGAGGCAGCAGCAGCAGCAGCTGTCATTCTCATCTAGTCATCGCTGGATGCGTTTCGTTTGGCTTTACACACGGTCGAAATAGGAGGCTCGGATTTGAAGTAAATATAGATAGCAGGGAGTGAGGAAAAAAAACGTAAACACTGTCCACTAGAGGCTGAAGCTGAGTTACTACCAGCAGAAGGTTGGCTGTTCAAAGGGGGGAGAGTCAAACAAATGGGAGGAGTGCGTCGTCACCACATGATGTATCGTGTAACCTTAGTGTAACCACAAACACACACACATATGCACTCGTAGTACACTGCACTGTTACAAAGCGTACAATTGGAGGTGCGAGGGTGGCTGTTTTGCTGTTCGGAGCTGTCACTTGTGCAGTGTTCAAGATGCAGTCCGGTTTGTTTTTTGATGCTGCCACTGACACTGCACCTATACACACACACGCACACACGCACACCTTGCACCGGGGGTTTCGGGAACTCCGACCACACCCCGGAAACTGCCACCTCTTCGGCAGCATCAGCAGAATGGCTCACCGCAGTCGTCACTGAAATATCGACACGCACGGTGTGTGTGCAAGACGAGCCGACGTTGGGGACTTTCTCGTATCTCGAGGTTTGGCCCGCAGTGTGTACGGTGGTGGTCAGTGAAATCTTTTATTGTTTTGCTTTTCTCCTATTGATTCATGCCTGCCTTCCTGCTCCACCCATCACACACACACAAACACACACACACGTACCAACCTTTCACCACCGCTTAGCGCCGACAGTCCGCCGCCGAACACACCAGGGTCGTGCACGCCAAAGGAAAACACACGCTTCTGTCAGAAAAGTGGACGAGGTTTGTCATCTCCGGTACACCCGGTACACCGTGGAACGCACCGTTTGGGCGACGATGTTGATCATACACGCGCACTCGCGCTCTCGTCGGCGTCCCCGCGGAAGGCGCCACTCATCGCGGTCGTGGTGGAGAAATATGCTCTCCCGAAAATCCCGACTCGAGCCCCCCTTGTGTTAGTGTGTCCCTCTAATACATTCTAACGTTCTGGTCTGGTACTCACTCTCATCTAACATCTTTCCCCCCGCGAAACGCGATAGATGTTTTTGGTCTTTGTTTCTCTCGCGCGCTTCCACGAACACGCGAACCCGCGACTTTGAGCTCCCCAGTTCGTTCCCTTTCAGGTGTTCCACCACGACCGCCGCTATCTATCCATTTCACTTCCCCGAACCCACCACCCCATGGGGATATTTAAACATCAAATCCAAACAAATGCTCCACCGAATCAAAGCGTACGCGTTGAAAGCTCGCACTGAGTCCCTCTCTTTTTCTAACGCTCTCCAGCAAAGCTCCAAAGGCCCACGTGACACGGAGGGAAATTTGTACGCTCGTCACTGCCGAGCAGGAAGCTATCGATCGATTGTTTTTCCCAAGCTTTCCACCTACCACCCACCCACATCCCCCTACGTCGCTTCTTTAACCCCTGCGGTGTTAACGAAAGAAAGTGTCCGTCGTTCTTTTGCACAGATTTAACGAAACTTGTCACTTGCCAGCTTGGAAAATATGTAAACGCACCTTAGCCGCACCTAATAGAGCCAAAATTTGTAAACTAAATGGTTCTAGTACACCGACAGACACGGTAAAAACGAACAGCCGTACAAACTGACAACCGAAAAAACAGGCACACACGCAAACGTCTCTTCACCGAACGGCGCTCTCGCGTCCCATGCAGCTTCTTTCAGTCAACGTTGAAACGATGACGTAATGGAGACGCCTGCGCAAACGTGGCTGCTGCCAGAGTGTACCGCTCTCTATTGCGTACGCTTTCCCACGGGTCTCGGTCTCGGATTTTCTCTCCGCTGGAAAATTGTATATCGTAGCAGCACTCAGCCGCTAGGGAACTGAAAACTCGTGACGTGAGAAATCAACGTCGCCAGTGCAAACGGATGTGCGCGCCAGATCAATAACAACAACACGCGCCCTCTGGTGTCACCCACGCCGAACCGAACTCACCAGGAAAATCACGCATTTTCCGTTCGTCATCACTCAGCGAAACGGCGCCACGAGATCGACAGGGATGGCGATGGCCATTGGGGGTGGTGGGAAAAATCCTGTGCCCAGTTTTCCACTCAAGAGTTCTCCTCTTGCAGGAGTGCTCACATGTATCGTGTGGAAAAAAGTCCTCGAAGACCCCGCCGAAGGAAAAGCGTTCGTTTTGTCTTCCGATGCAACTCGAGGCGAAGTGTTGGCGCTTTCGGTGTTCGGGTGTCACGTTCCTCGTGCAACGAATTTCCCCAAGGGAACCCATACGTATCGTGGAAAAGAGGTGTGCAGAGGCACGGAAGGGTAGTCTTGCAACCCGAACACGAATAAGTGGTCAGCTTCGGGTACTCCGCGAGCTTTCCTCCGTCCGAACGGTTGCGCAATCAGATAGAAATTTTCCCCAGCGTCCTCGGCAGTCGGACTCGTCGACGTCGTCGTCGTCGGCTTACCAAACCCTAAAAGCGACCTTCCTGCCGTCCTTATCGACACCTCCCCTTCCCCCTGGTAAGGGCTTCCCTCCGGCGAAGGTTACGTTATCAACCACAGCGTGACCATTTTCCACAGCAATCGCACTCGTGCACTCGAGTTTTGCGCTACGGGATGGGAAATGGGGTCCGATCGCGATAAGGCCCATCACCATCGGCTCTCAGGCCGAACCGGCAAACCGGTCGGACCGCTCCACAATGGTCCACTATTCCATGCCGTGTCAACCAGCGATGTCATTCGAGCCCTTACCACTACCCCCCCGCGCACCACTGGGAGGGCGGAAAAACTCCAATGAAGTAAAGTTTTGGACCATGGCCGTGTTACCAAGTTTGTTGGGGTATTTTCTGTGCGCTCCTTCTTTTTTGCTTTCGATTTCCATTTTTCATTCGTCGCCTCGGTTCGATCCCAAAGAGAAAGTCATTTTGTTGCGCAAGGAAACTGTCGAAAGGGGAGGAAGAGGGGAGGGGAGGGGGTAGAGAGACGAAAGGATAACGGTGGTTCCCAGAGGAGGCAAATACTACACGCCACCGAACTACCGAACAGCGTTTGTTAATCGAGAAGCGTTGATGGAAACTTTGCCTCAAAAAATCCGTCCGGGAAACGCAGACAAGGGATTCCCATGGCGCAGCGGAAAGCGTGGGGTGGGAAAAGAAAAAAAACCACCGACATCATCACCATCAAGATAAGAGTACGGCCTCGGTAGGAGTGGGACTCCCTTATCGGATGGGTAAAATTTTCAGCTAGAGCAGACTAGAAAACTTCACAAAAGAAACCGTCACCGAAGGATGGAACGGGAAAAGCGATCCACCAGTTGGGCCCGTTGGGACGGGAAGATACGTGTTTGTCTGTGGGTTTTTCCGTTCGCTCGCTTTGTCCCGCGCCCGAACAGAAATGTGAAACGAGAGTTTTCATTTTCCCGGGTGCAGATTGGCGTAGCACTAGCATCGCAATCGCAATTATACGTGGTTATCAGTGATTTTCACATTCGTCCGGGAAAAACGATTCTTTTTTCCCTGCAACGGTTGATACGAGCAGGTTTTTTTTTGTTTTGTTTCCCGTCGTTTCATTATGATAAAAGGATCGGCCTGTTTTAATGCTTCCTTCGTTATGCATGTGCACCATTGTGTAACAAATTGTTTAGTAATGAGAAAATCCTCGGCTAATTTTTTTACCATTCGCTGTTAATCCCACTTTGAATTAAATGAATTAATGGTTAAAAATCGAATAAAACACAACCAACAGTAATTATTTTTTTAAAGCATACACACCGCAATGCACATAAACGTTTGTTATCCATGAGATCTACCATTGTATAAATAATTGGAAATAAATGGAATTTTACTGATGATAAGCTATGCATAATAGCAGAATAAATATTCAATGCAGTGTTGCAGATAATAATTGGTTTTATAAATGTTTAGCTCTGGTTGATTATTAAATTAATTGGAGCATTGGAGATGTGTTTGTTACATAAAAATCGTAATATTTTCACAAAGCATGTTAAAAGATTTTTCATTACATTTGGAATTATGTAAATAAAAGCAAACTAATTTTGAAAAAATGTAGAGCGAATGTAATGAATGAATATTTATTTTTTGTACTATCATTCAAATGGTTTCGAATAGCGAAAATTGTTGTTTGTGACCCTTGAAACATGCACATACTATTAATAAAACTTTATTTATCAATTAATTTGGAATTGTTTGAAGTATTGTTTTAAACTACGATGTGACGTCGTGAAAATAGTACAAATTATGTTCAATATGAAACATCTCGACTTGGAAACCCTGAGCATTCAACATCCAACATTAAATGCTTCAATTCGCTTTGTATCCTTGAAAGTTTCCAACTAACTCCGGCCCACGGTTCATCCAATATCCTGTTTCGGCTGTATCGATAACATTCGCCATACCGTTTAAAGTTCCAGCCACCCACTTGACGCCTTCCCCCCCCCCCACCCCCTCCATGTCTCGATCAACTCGAGCACCTTAAGAAACGAACGATTAACTGCTTGGCGACGCTTTGTTCCAGCTCGATGATGCTCGGAAAATGCCCGCTTTGTCCCCGTGGCGAACGATTGGGATCGTTCGAATGAATAAACGCGGCCATTAATTAGCATTTTGCCGCGCATCCACCACTAATCCACCGAAACGGGGCACACAAAAGAACATCTTCCAGAAGGGCACCAAGAATTGGGACGCGGTGAGGAATCGGGGTGGCCTCTCAGCTCACCCACGTGTGCCCGGGAAAAGCCCGGGGGTAAGCAGGTCAAGAATGGATTAGTGCCTTCCATTATCCGGCGGTACTTGGCTTTCGGAAGGCCCGCCCTTTCGACCATTGTTTTCGCTGGTCTAGTCGAGTCGGAGCGTAAACACAATTAAATCCGCAAAACAGAGCGGCCCCTTTCCCGGACCCTTTTGTGTTTGCAAATGAGCATAAGCGCAAAGCTAAATTTGTTCACTTTCGGTCACCCACCGGTCAAGGTGTATGTATGTATGCACAATGGTGCGAAAAGCGAACGAGATTAAGAAGTTTCCTGACCAACGCCCGGCCCAGCTCCCTTTCCAGACCCAAACTTTGTGGCGCACTTAATCATAAAGTCAAACACGTTTCCTGCTGTCTACCGTTGTGTCGCCTGGCCGCTTGTTTATGCGGGTCCCCGTAGTCGAACGTCGTTTGTGGTGGCGGTCCAGCAGGAGAGGGCGGTTTAATTTGTTTTTGCTAATTAAAGATTTTCCAACCGGATAGCACTTTGAGCGGTGATAAGTGATGATTTGCATTAATGTGGGCCGTCCATGGGCGGACGGATCTGTTTGGGCTTCGAAAAGGCGGTCACTTTGAGGCGGGATCAAGTGGGACTTTTGGCATCGGAAAAAGATAAAGTGTCCGATGCTTAGACACGGTGTTCCAGAAGTACAAGCGCTCACACACAATGTTTGTTCCCTCTTTTCACACATTGAAAGTTTTTAATGGAAATTTTCAAGGTTTACATTTAAAACCGTTTAGCTATTTCAATGTCTAGTTTTTTATAAAAGGTCTTGTAAAATATTTAAAATTCAGTTTAATTTGTTTTCGATACGCAACATAAAAAGATCGTGCGTGATGCATGTCCACAGAACATAAATAACGAGGCATTCTGCACCGCATATAGGAAGCAAAACATAAAAACATGTACAAGGCCATACCTTGCCTCGATAAGTTTCTGGTTTATTTCCCGTTCGTGTGAAAGAATGACCAAAGGAAAATCCTTTTCCCACCTGATCTCCAAACGTGGGCACAGGTTTTTCCGACCGTTTTGCTATGTTCCGATCACACCAATGTGCATCGTCTTTTCTTTCTTTTTGTTTGAAAATTGCCAACAGAAAGAACGGAGTAAAATACACCATTCGACATGCAGTGATATTTTTTCCTGCTTTTTCGTTTCATTCATGCCGAGTCTTGGTCCGAGTTGTGTATGTGAGTTCGCAATAAATAAAGCGTTCCAGTTGCCTTACTCTGCGCTAGTACGATGTCCTGCTTTATCCAGATTTTTCCCAGTTTTTTTTTTTTTGTATCAAAAATGTGTCACTACGTAATATCAACCTCATACGGAAGGACACCGGGATGTCGGAACGGACGAAAACAAACCGAACTCGACAACGAAAAACGCACGCACATCCTCACATTGACTCCTCTGCTGGCTACGATGGTCACTGCGGTGGAAACGGTCGATGATACAATGAAATATTTGTAGACGCAGCAATGTTCATGTCCGGTGCCCCCGATGACCCCCACCACCAACACCATGTGTCTGGCAAACAGCAGAGAAAAAAAAGGCAAGTAGGAAAACGGATGTGCCTTGTCGTGCCGACTCGCATTTCCCCAACCGGGAAGCCCATCCCGAGGGCATTCCCAACCCTTGGTTCACCTGGATTTGCACTCAATTCGTTCGCTTCGTTAAGCCAACATCGAAATGTGACCTTTTTCTCTACCCCCCGATGCTTCCCCTGTCAGGGTCGTACCGATACCACGACATTCATGGTCAGCTTGACAAACCAAAATCCGAAAGGTTCGGCCGGCGTGTTTGTCGCGTCGGGGATTTCCACGATACTCTCTACGCATGGATGATGCTGCCGGTGGTGGTGGTGGTGGTTTCGGGATCGACTTCCGGTGCAAATTATGCCTCCGATATCACACTCGCTTTATGGAATGGGGAAGGGAGCCTGTTGTCCGGTTGGATCAGCCGACCAAAGAGCAAGCATAGGCACAAAATCACACCGTGGTTTTTACGGCTCATTTGCTTCTCCAGGGGAAAGAGTTATTGTTCGGAAACGTTTACCGAGAGCTGGAACGAAGGATGATTGGGGGGAGGGTTGAAAAGTTTTAAATATTACATCACCGGACGAATTGTTCTTCGCAATGCGCAAAGCCGCTGGGGATATATCTAATGAAACTCTGAGGAAACAACATCAATAAAATACAGCATAACATAATTTGCTTCAGGCTAATTTTCCTAGTTGAAATTCTTTTCTTCTTCAAAATAGCGCATCATAGGGATGAGCAGATTCATCTACAGCGCTTCAAATTAATAAAGCTTATTGTCAACAAGACATAAGGTTGCTGATAAGTCTTCATACTACGACATTCAACGAGAATTTGCCGATTGAAAAACTTCAATTTTTTAAATTGTTAAGCAAGAAACTTTCTGCTCATTAATAAAAATAATTTTTTAACAAATTTAACATTTTTCATGTAAATCCTACAAAAAACTTGATTTGCAACTCGTTACTATATCATTAATATAAGTATATGTAGTAAATCACGAAGTTCGACATCGATGGACGAATTTACTTAAAACTGTAACTATTTTATTTTGCAATTCGATGCTAAAGTAAAATTGATATAATTTAAATTAGATCCATACAAAACCTACAACGATGTAATTAAGTCAAAAATACAAGTTACCATACTTCTATTTTTCTGTTTGAAGCTATAGGAGATGTTTTCAGAAATTTGAAGTTCAAATTTATTTCATTAAAAACGAGCAACAGTTCAAAATAAACAATTTAAAAGATAAAAATCAGTGGCTTTTCGAATTCAAAGCCTGAAATTGGAAAACCAAACAAACGCGTCGACTTCTACACTGTTTCACAGTAATCTATAAAAGCTTCCAACGAGCACACGAAAAACTCTTGCCACAAGAACTGCAGTATTAAGCATAACCATCAAGGAATAAAATACCCAATCACCCTTTGTGCCGTTATAAAGAATCCCCACGGTGCGAGAAAATCAACATAAACCGTCCAATTGCATCGCGTCCAAAACAAGTGCAGCACGGTCGAAATTAATTCCCACAATAAGCCCCACTGACGGAGGGACAATTGGAAATTGGTCCACTCGCTTGAGCTGCATTTTCGCGACGCCGACGACGACGACCCGACCGCGAATCAAAGCGCACTCAAACGTTGCAATTCGTTTCGCAAAAAAAAAT
>KE525269.1:305901-364555 GCA_000441895.2 Anopheles sinensis | reverse complement strand
AAAATAACTCGTTAGGCCGCCGGAAAATGCTCTCAATAAAACTGCTACATGCCATTTCCATCCGCCACCGGCTGGAACACAACTTGTCGGCCGATTTTGCAGTATGTTAATTAATTTTACATTCACATTCCATATCGATTCGATTACACACGCATTACACAAATGCACTTCGTTTTCACCACACATGTAGTTAGGAAAAATGCCTCCAAACTCCAAAGGTTCATTCACCGTTCCGGCTGGAGGTAGCGTTTCGATCAAATATTTCCAAAATGATTACGATGAGGTAAATTTTGAGCGCAAATAGAATTTTGCTGAATTACTGTTCAATTTTCCAGCCCCACCGGCACCGATGGAGAATGCAATGGTTGGTAAGCTTTTTCCAATCCCACTTTTTTATCTGTTTTCTATATTGGCATTACCAGACAAATTGAAAACTCAATCTGCCTGGTGGGCTTTTCCTAGCACACGGAACGCATTTCCGCATTTCGCGGCTCGAAGCTGATGTTTTTTCCCGAGGAAATAAAATTACGACCGCGTGTGTTCCGCAAATTGGTTGCAAATGTCGGTTTTAACTAGGATTTCTGTTGAACTGCAGGGAAAATGCAAATGAATTTGGGAGGAGCAAACATTTCTAATTTGAAACATCACTTTCCTTCTGGCTGTTTTATCTATTGCGGCAAGCTAAATGTGAAAACATTATTAATTAGGATTTGCTAAAATGATGCCCGAAATTCGACAAACAAAAGGAAATTTCATTGTAAAAATTAACTAATAGCAATCTCTTTATTTTAATTTAATTAACAAAAGAAAAAGAAAATCAAACACAACTACGCAAGAAACATACACAACTTGACTTGCTTGAATTATCGTACACGCTTGCCATCTACAGCCCAGATTTAACGGAACAGTAATCGTGCCCTGGTTTGAAAACAATTTACTTTCCTCGAACCCTTTCAGAACCATCAGCTATCAACGTAGAAGTTACGCATGTGTGTACCCAAGCACACAATGAAATGGCAAACAGAGATTAAACGGGCCAAGGAACGGACGTGTTCCGGTACGGACTAACTCTTCCCAGACCCCTTAGCGCCTTTGGGAGAAGTTTATCTAACGTCGGTAAGATTATGTTGCGAAAAGATTTTCCCTTTCCGTCCGGATCAAACCTTCCTGTTGGCAGAATGGATTATAAAGCCAAACTGTTGGCCGATGTAATTACTTCCATCCGTTGACCGACACTTGGTGCAGGCTCGGGCCCCGGACTGCCGTTCTTCCTTACGCTGCAAAGCATACACACAACCGGCCTGTCGGTAGAACGAAGCAGATCCTTCTAGGCCAATGCTATTTTCACTAGTTTTTTGTTCACTGAATTGCTTGCAAAACGATTGTCGGTCGAAACGCCGGATGTCGATCGGTAGGATTCGCTCCGGTGAAGGCATGTCCGGTGAGGCTCTTTTTTCAAAATCGTTTAGCTGTGTCGAACCACCAACACTGGAGCAGCAATTTTCTCCGACAATGTAGAAAAGTTTCATTGTAAAGTCCGTCGGTGCTTCCGACCACGATTCCTTTTTCCCCAGCGTCATCGTCAGTTGCAAACGGAACGGCACCCCGGTTCCAATTGATTGATTGTGGCCCGGACAGTGTTCACTTTTTCAACCGATTCTTGCTTCAAAGTAGTCTTTTATCGTTGTTCTCCAGACGAAAAACCCCGTTTGAAGCATTTGGTCGCCCCGCTCCACTTTCGACCGACGAAGGAAATCATTCTGCTCGCAAATCGAAACAACTTCCCTAGAAGGTAAAGAGCGCTAGCTGAAAGGGCGGTACGTCATCCATCGCAAGACTAACGCCATCCGAACCAGCGTGTCTGAAGCAACATAGGAAAAACCATGGGGTTCCTGTTTTGTTGCCGGTGGAAGAGCAAACAATTTGTTATTCACGCTGCAGCCATTGCGAGCCATTTTTCGAAACCGATTCTACCAACTCAATTGCACGATCTTTCATTGATCGTTGCATTCGCGTCTTAGAGCGCACATCTTGAGACGGTTTTCGTCGGAAGGATGATAATAGAGTTTACACTGAACTCAGCTTTTGGCAAGCGCGTTTAAATCGACCCGAATGCATCGCCATTGCAGGTGAGTTGGAGGATCGGGAAATTGGATGGGATTAACGTGGAAAAAATAGCAAACAACTCAGTGTTTATTTGGTAACTTCAGGTGGATTATTGAACAGAGTAAGAAACTGCTGTTGAAGGACTTGAAAGGTTCAAATCAAAGGATGAAAAACTAAACAAATAAAAACTTAAAGTAAAATACCCTGAAATCAACAACTATCCCTTCATTTTGTATAAACTTTTAAAGTAAAACAAAGGAGAAATTTCTAATCAAAATTAATGGATAAACCAAACAGGTTGACGTTTACTTGACTACGATTTATTCCTCGATACGAAAATGAATTTAAAATACTTGCAATTAAATCCATTGATACGTTCACATCCGAGGCTTAAAAAATAATTAAATAAAAAGTAAAAGGAAAAACAATTCAAAGCAAGGACAGTCCATAAATTTTTCAGTCTGAGAAATTATTAAAATTGGTATTTTTTTCAAGAAACCACTTAATAATAACTAACCAATGCAGGAAAGAATTCTAGTAAAAATTATAAGCTTATCTAGTCACTTCCTTCGAACCACAATAATTAATGATTCCGGTCGACTTGCTGATTTGCTTCCATCGCCATTTTCCACCCTCTCTTCCTAGCGCCACTGAATAATTCATTCGCGCTCGACTGAAATCGCCTTTTTCGCGCGCCGATGACGCCAAGAAGTTAAGCCGATGAAAGCGTAGTCCAGGCTTCAGAGACGTGGTCTGGCCACGATTTTCCCGGTCGCGGTCCGGCTCGAACGGGGCAACTAATCCCCCAACAGCATCGATTGTGGAAAGGGCTGCATAAATGGGTTTATAAATAGCATTCCACTAGCTTCAGCTCGACGAGACAAACCGCCAAGGACATTCCTACAAGCGACTCGGTAGCGGATGGCGGGTTCTTAAGCTCTCGCCGGAGTGTCTCAAGCCGTCACGGACCGCCGCCCTTGGCCATACGCTGCCAGATACCATTTTTTCTCCGATCAAGAGCAGAAGGATTAATCCTTTTCTGCACATCGTCCTGCCCCGGCGGAACTTGGAACAGACACTGCTGACGCAAAGCTTCGTGCTCGACCGGCTCGATGTCACTAGCTATTATAATATTTGATTGGTTCATTAAATATGAATCCCGCCAACCCGTCAGCGGAACGGCCAGCTGACACCAGCCTGATAGCGAGGAGCCGGGAAACCGGGTCCGGAAGATGTTCGATTAAAGTTTCCCATCTGTCGCTCGTTGCTGAGAGTAAAGTTTTAATTTACTGCCCACCCGCCAGCACCTGCGGCACCGTTTCAGGCCAACACACTTGCTCGCTCCACGATCCACTTTACATTCCAACATTCGGTCGAAATTGATTTGTGCCTCTCTGGCCGTCTTCATTCGCGTCCGTCAAACTCATGGCATCATCATGTTTGTGACGAAAAGCTCTCAACGCTCTCGATACAACCACCCGGGCTGTACTTCCGGTCGCATTAACAACCCAACCGGGTCCACCTCCACTCCCACCACAACCTACTGAGTGGTGCCAACTCCTCCTGTCCGATCACATTCTTTATTTCGCTCGTTTGCACTCGATTCACACTAACTTTCTTTATCGATCGTTCGATTTTCATGAACAGGAAGCACCAGTGACGCTGCTGCTGATTGACAAATGATTGACAAAATCTCGCACATCAAGTACGTCCCGACCGCGCTTCCTTCCGCACCGAATCCCACGGGTGGAGGAGAGGAACATAGGACAGTAGAGCAAAAAAAAGCCTCCTCCACATTAAGCCTCTCCATGCTCCCCATGGGGTCATTAAGGAACGGAAAGTCATTCCACTTCAGCGTACGCTTTTCCCCCGGTGGAAATGCCGCTCCATCGAGCCAACCGTGATGGCCAACCCACACTCAGTGGTAGCGCAGCATGTGGTGGCATTCGGTATTGAAATAAACCGAACGATGTTACTTTAAAGGAACGCCAAGGCGAAGACACGAAAAGAAAGTCGAATAAAAAAGAGAAAAGCATGCCTCGAAGAAAAATGTGTATACTGTTAAAGTATCTCGTAAAAATTGTTGGAAAAGCTAAGGTAGGAAATGTAAAGAGTTAAACACCTGTTTCCTCCAAAGCACAAATTTAAATTGAAACGCATGTTACGAATTTGAATGCATACCTTACATAATTAATATAGCTTTGGTAAAATAATGCACTACACCATCATCCCAAAATATTATAAATACCATCGTCTTTGTATGGCAACACATGCTCCAGCGATAATGGATGAACAACTATAATAGGACGTATGGAAAGTCTCACGAACATGCTAATAAATGTGGAATGTAGCAAAATTAATATTTGAGTCGTAGAGAATTGATCCTTATTTTTATACTTTTTAACAACAAAAATTTACTTTTTTCTTACTTTGAATCTATTGTGTGTTATAGTTGTTTTTATGGCAGAAATACACTTAAAACCAGAAATACAACAAAAACTTTAGATTTAAATTTTCCAATGATTGTGTTTCAACGCTGAAGCATAACTATTTTTCAAAGTATTTTTATAATTTTCTTCTTTCTTTGTGGAACTGAAAATGGTTACATGAAACGAACCTTCTTGCAACATGTTTTGCTTCATATCCGAAAAAGACAGTATGTTCAGTATGTGACCAAAAATCCTCCTAGATACCTTTTCGCCTTAGATCAGCAAATTCGGATACTTGTGTTACCAAACCCCAACCGATTCACGCCGCAGTTGCCCCCTTTCCTCGAACCTCCCGTTAACCCGTGTTGGTTGCAGCATTTTTCTTAATATCGCTGGGCACCATTTCCTTACTGTCATCTGCACCTCTCCCGCACTTGCTTGCCTTGCTTCCTGTTCCCTAGTTTATAGCTCTATTGCTCCACTCTCACTCCCACTGTTGCCCGGTTCTGTTCCTCATCCACCTAGAGCTGCTAGTACTCCACAGGGTACCACAAGGGTTGACAGTTTTTAGCGCGTATCCTCCAGTTAGACGTTGTTTCGGGCAGCACGGGAAAGCGGGGTATGTAAATAAGTGGGAATAATAAAGTTTCTCTTCGTGCATAATGGTTGCCTCCAAAGGTTTTTGCAGCATACCGCGCGAGCAGGAAATTGTGTGCCGGGAATGTGGCAGAACCGTTCGCCATCGGTGCCATTCGGCCATTGTCGGTGGTACGGGTTCCGGTACGCAGCGGAATGTTTCCCCACAAGCGGAAAGTGCTGTCGCAGTACTTTCGCTTTGATCCTTGCGTTTCACGCGAACGCACCGATCGGGATCGCTAGTGGTGGTATAATGGGTTGCGAGTGTGTTTGTTTCCGTGTTGGTGTCGGAAGAATCGTTCCTGGCAACGCACTTCCGGCTTTGATGCCTCGCAATAGGAAACGATGCGCCTTTTATGATGGGACAAAAATGCGATCTTTTATAGCAAAAGAATGAAACAATTCCTTTCACAACGAGGTGGAAACTGCACCACCGGAAGGGAGCTATGCCGTATTACAATATTTATTATACGTGCAAAAATAACTTAACGCCTTACCGAACGATGCGAATTTGTGTTGAAATAGTTCAAATTGGAATGTGAATTAAACCTTTAAAACAAACAAAGAGATAAAATACTGTAAATACACAGGATTAAAACCCAAATATGCTGCTGCTGTGAGATTTAAAGATTGGTTTATGAACAGTTTTGTTGTTTAATCAGGTATAGTAAAAAAGCAGCTCATTAAATATGGGTAGAGGCAGATCTCCTGATAAGCCTCAACATAGGAAAGTGAATGTGTATTATGTTCTGTAATGGACATAAAAAAGAGGCGTTTATTAAAATTCATCCAATCTCACTCCAGTACAATAGAGCTATTTATACGCAATCTATTTGAAATCCTCTTCCACACTATCTCCCTTCTGCAACCTTTCATCTCATTCCTCAGGCCTATCACTTAATGTAATTTGTCGATCCTTTTCACCCTTCCAAAAGGGCCGAGCACGATGGAATTTCCCGATTATGTCCAAACCATTTCATACATCCTTTCCACCCCGCTTCTCACTCTCACCTAGATCGCACTATGAATGAATTCATTTATTATCTGCCAAATGGAGACGCACACTTCTTCAAAATTGAAGGTCAATTGGGGTCTGTTTCCCCATGGTAAAAAAAACTACTCCTTTTAACATAATCACTAACCGACAAATCGGCTCGTGTGGCCCACAAAACCCCCCGTCCGGTTGGTTTGCTCGGAAAGGGTTGGCAACTGCAAAAGGCATATTTTTGGAACTGGAATCCTTTTCCCGCTTGCCTGGCAACGACGGTGCGCCTAGCAAGACAGGGGGACCTTCTTCTGCCGAAGCAGGTGTATTTTATGCATTAAAGGGCTCGAAAACGAAAGGGCGTGCGACCATCTGCAAAAAAGGATGTGCTTTCCAATCTGTTCTGGAAGCGCATTTTTCCACCTGAAGGAACCCGGGGCCGGACTGTGGAAGTTGTGCGGAAAAATGGATCTAAGAGGTTGAAAACTGAGACTGAGAAATGGTGCTTCTAATGTTAAAATCTCCCATATGTAAGAGCTATAAAACGATTGATGCTGGAGAAGCTGGAGGATGGTTTTTTCCTAAGAGGTAATAACAAAATCGAATGCTGCTAATAAAACAAACCACCACATTGACCTTCCGTGTCCTTTCCGAATGTATGCAGGGAAAAGCAAACGGTCTGCCGACTGCGAACATAAATATTTCACCGGCAACATCCAACCTATCGGTTAATGATATTTAACTTTGCACCGGGGTCAACTGTAAATCCCTCGCCGTTGGAGAAGAACCACGGGAATCTAATGAATGGGTAGGAGGGTGGTTGGACACTGGAGAAATTCCTAATACATAGACAACGGCAAGGAAAGAGAACAAGCGAAAAGCGCGAAAAGAAAAACAAAAACGCTACCACCAGTAAATGCGCATAAATAAAAGTTAGGTTAGGTAGGACGCCACCGTTTGGCGAAATGTGAAAATGGGCAAACACCCCGCAAAGGGACAAAACAAAAAAAACCGGGGGTGTTATACTACACTCGTAAAGTTTTCATCGGATCTCGCCCTGCGAGAGGATGCGGGGTGGACGGAAATGGTCTCAAAATATAAAACTCCTCGCGAGTCCCCCAACCGTCGTCGTCCCCCGGAAGCGTCTAAAATAAAGAGTATATGTCTCTTTTTTCTCGTTCTTTTTCGTATCTTTTAACCCTCCAAGTATCCTCCCGGAATGTCCCGCCAGCCGGGATAGTGTTGGACAGTGGAGAAAGGCACCATCCCGGTTGGTCATCCATTGTGGCATCCATCCAGGTAACGGCGTGGGTCGGCGAGCGCGAAACTTTGCACTTAGGACCGAATGGAATTACGACGAAATGCCGGCAAGCGACAAACCCCCTTCGCCATGGTAGGTTAAAAGTTTGGCAGCAGCGAAACCACTCCACTCTGCGGCCCGCGAACGTTTTGCGGGCGGAACGATATAAACACATCCTAGTTTAATGCCATATTTACGATGGGCACCGACGACAATTCTTTGTGGACTGCGCGCCCGTTTTGAAGATGGCTGAAAAGAGCGCTCAACGGGCGAAATTTAATGCCACACTTTGCCGGTGCTTATCAGCGCTCGTTGGAAAAGCCGTCCCTAAACCGTGCGCCTTTTTTAAACCCTGGACTTGTGGATGTGACTTTCGATGCAGGAAAAATGGTCAACACCCGACTGGACGTTTCCCGGCAACATCACCCGTCGCCCACCGAGCGGGAAATCAATTTTCGAAAAAGGTTCTCCAACCCCGGACGCTGCCTTATCGGGGGCGCAGCTTGTGTGTGATCATCCACGAGTGGTTTTAAGGAGGCGAGCGGAGACAGTTTAATTTGAAAGTATAAGGTCCGGAAACGGGCCTTATCAAAACTCCCCCTCCCTTCCTTTCGTGTCGGAGTCATGAAATACCAGCATAACCGAGGCAACGTTCGAGAGCGCCGGACAATCTCGAATCACACGAAAGCGCCAGCAAACCAGAAAACCCGCCGGCTGGACGCAGGAAGGCGCTGGAGATCGGAATAAAATTTTCTCTATTTTCCACTAAATTTGAGATGTCAGTCCGTTGTGCGGCCGTAAATCATTTCCGATACTGGTGAAGCGGAGTGAACGCCTTGAGCAGGACCATCCTAGGACGAGTGTGGTGAATTCCTGGGAAAAATTAATACACAAACAGGAAGGAAAACTTTGATTTTGGACTCAACAGGGGGACGGCCAGGGGGCTGGGGTAGCTGTATTCCTGTGAAATATTAGCCTTTAAATAAAGCTTGTTCTATCGTTAAACCGAAACTGTCGAGAAGAATTACCTCCCAAGTGAATCATGGTCCGTCGAAATGGGAATGGAAATGGAAGTTAGACGTCGGGTAAATATAAACTTTGCTTCTTTGTTCCTGGAAGTGCCAGAATCGGTTAGATCAAACGTTGAGGAATGTTGTTTTCCTTTTTAATTTATGAAGAGTGCGATTTGCTATAGAATCCTTTGTTTTGCCTTTTCTGAGGCATTCATTTCGTAAACATCCAAACATTATCTTATCAATCGTAAGCACGGTTTATAGTTCGTAACGTTTGCTTCTTCCTTAATCTGCCCATGTCGTCTTTGAGGAAGCACATGGTCCGGAAACGCCGGAAACATATGTGTTGGACATCCACGTTGTCAATGGTCAGCAAACCCATATCACCCAGCCCCGTCTCAAACTGGCTGACCAACCGGATGCTGTGGAAAATTAAGCAAAGCTTCAACGAACCTTCGATCGGAAATGTTCCTGTCCGGGCGAAAGCAGAGAAGAAATCAAACGGAACCGGAATCGAAAAGGCAGCAATTGTGACCGAAAATGAAGGAAAACACAGCATTTCTTGAGCGGAAATTTATCGTTCAACTGCAGACTGTAAAAGGACATATGCTAGGATCAAAGAAACCAATAGCTTAACCTTCTCTTTGAAACGGAAATTGGTCGTCTTCTTAGGCTTCTCGAGAAAGCCTCAGCGCACCGAGTGTTAATAGAACTATATTAGTTCCAGACGAATTAATTGAGCGTCCTGCCGGCCAGCTCTTGGGAAAGCTGTTTAATATTACTTTCAATTACAGCTGTTGTGTTGACCATGTAATGCGTTTCGGGGAACTAATTATGCAGCAAATATTTCGCCGTCGCTTCATCGCCCGAGAAAGCTCACTTTCGTCAGGATGCTGACCCGAACTCTTCGATCGAGGCCAGGCCCTTAAACGGAGCGATGATAATGAAGATTGATTAGAACTATTTTTCCCCGTTAGCGCCTTCGCTTTCGAAAGCATTACAGGGATGAAATGAACAACAAACAAAAGAAGATGAAAAAACGAAACCCATGCTTGGGAAAGCTGGAGAACTCCGAGTTCATGGTGGTGCTTAGTGCTTCGTTTGCTCGACTAAAATCAATCCTTTTCCATCCGATACTCCGTCACCCAAAGTCGGTCACCCGTGGTCACACAAACTCCCCTAAAAACCCTCAGCCACAGCAACGGCTACTCCAAGAAGGAAAAAAATATTTACTACACACACACACACACACACAAGCGGGTTTTTCCTTCCTTCCCGCCCTTTTTATTTTTTACCTTCACGCTCCGTCGATGCGCGAAATCCTCAGTTGAGGGGATTGCATTAAATGACGAGCCCGATGGCCCGAGTGCTGGAGGTCGGGACGGGGACGGACGGACTGAGAAATGATGAACGACTCATCCACTTGACATCGGGAAGCCCAAACCGGGCACCCAAGCCCAAGGGGAGGTTCTCGATAGCGCTATCGGAAAAGGGCTGCCATGCGGAAGAATATTGATTCCAGGGTGTGGTAAATAATTTACACTCCATTTGGCAGCAAAAACCCACGATGAGTTGAGCGCTCGGATAGAAGAACAGCAGGGGGATCATTCGGCTTGTCTCCGGTGGCCACCGGCAGGACGATAAATCATCGCACCAAATGACTCCTGTATGGTCTTTTCTGTAACTTTGATTACGTCGAGGAATCAGACTAGAAGCAGCGAGCTGAAAGTTGAATCCTGAAAGCTACCAAGTTTGAGCTTATGCTATCGACCCACAGATGGCGCTACGCCAAATGTCTTCGTTGGATTTCATTTAAAATAACTGAAATATTTGAATTTTGGTTAAATTTGTGTACTAGTGAAAACAAGGAAACTAGCCATTTCAATTTCTTTAAAGTATAAAACAATATTCACATTTTGAAATTTTTTTATAGATGACATCAAACGAACTCGTTCAAAATGACAGTTAAAAGACCAAGTACTCTAAGCGCAGGTCCTCGCCTTGTCGCCTTAGGAACCCGTCACACGGAACCCACAGTTATTGATTAAACGGCAGCGCTTGAAACAGTTAATAGACGAACCAAAACGATGCCGCTTAAAGTGCTCTCCTCAGACGATTGGTTTGAAATCGCCCTGGTAAAGCAAACGACGGCATCCATCAGTTTCCAGTGGACCTTCCGCAATCCCCTCGATGTGCCGTACGATCTGTTCAAGGTGGAAAAGTGCTACAGTGTCAAGCGCGATCAGTGGGAGATGGTATACTGGGGTACTGGAACGACGTTGACCGTGCGTTGCCTGGAGCAGAACCTTTGCTACTCGTTCCGTGCGAGTGTCCTTCATCAGCCGACTGATGGTGCCGACTTCCAGTACGCGTACCAGTCACCCATCTTCAAGGCTTGTACACTCCCGAACGTACCTTCCACGATGGGACTGTACCGGGCGGTGAAGAAGAGTCAACCGGGCCTCGTAAGACGGTTGCTACACGCTCGGCCTGAGCTGGTCAACGTGCCCGTGCACGGTGAAACGTTCCTCTACCTGGCCGTGCGCAGCGGAAACTTGGACCTGGTGAACGTACTGCTCGATGGAGGTGCTAACATCGATCTGGGCGTACCAGACACGCGCGTCACCCCGCTCCATCTGGCAGTGTACCGACGTAATTTGGCTCTGGTGCGACACTTGATCGAAAAAGGTGCGAACGTGCAGGCACAGAACTGCGTCGGAATGACCATTGGCCATTATGCGATCGACACGGACGACCTGGCGATGGTGAAGTACGTACTTGCGCAGGGTATCAGTCAGGAGGCGCGTGATCGATGCCAGTGGACGTTGATCTTCCGGGCGATCTACATGCGCGCTTCGATCGAGATTGTGCGCCACCTGCTCGAGCGCAAGTGTCGGCTGAAGGTGAAGGACCGTTTGCGCCTGACGCCGCTCTACTACGCGCAGATGGACGGTCGTGAAGGTATTCTGAGGTTGCTGCGCCGGCGGTTGAAGATTTAACACCGATTATTGTATACTTTAGAACTGTTTGATACGAAGTACAGTACCAAGACATTTGAATTCGATCGATCAAATTCAAGAGGAGATCAAGAGAGAGAGTTTGTCTTTGACTGATATTTTTTATACCCAGAATAATAAAAACAAGTCTTGGCCTAACCATGAGCGACACAGAAAGATTGCCAAATATGATGTATTTAGTATTAAGTACTTGTTTATGTTTATTTGTGAAGGATCTTCATCTTTATTTACAACCCACAACGGATGGTTCCAACGTGTACTATTTCCGACCCTCACAACTCCTAGAGAGCCCATGTCCTAGACCCCAATGATCTACAACCGTCCCGTCTACCTTACAATGCTACTGATTGATCTGCTCGACCATTGCAGAGGTCGTCTGGGGTCGAGCATCATCGAACGAGTCGGTCGTAATATTAAATAAAACCGTAATTCTAACACATTCCACTAACTCTAATACTGCAGCGCCCTCTGAGGCTCTCTCCTGTCCCATTACGGGTTCGTTCATCGGAGTAGGATCGCCGGAGCTACGAAGAGCAGTAGGCTACTACTCCAGCTACGACTGCCGGCACTGGTCTGCGGTGGTTGCCATCCATCGTCATGGCTATCCCCATGATGGTCCGGATGGTGATGCGGTGAACGTTTGCTGCGCGCCCGTCCACTGCTCGATTCCTCCGCAGACTCTTGCGCACCCATTGGCTTCACGATGGACAGTTTCGTCGAGATGGGCTTAGCGGAGGCTAGCGAGCCAAGCTGCTCACCACTGGCACCACCTCCGTCCGCCTGTGCATTGATTCCACCGGGCAGCAGTGGGTTAGCGTACTCAGAAACCGGTGGCTGTACGGCGTTAGATCCTCGTGTACCATAGATTGCGACCGTGTCCGGTGCGAGGTAAGCCGCGATCGGTGGTATCTCACCACGGAACGGTCCAAACTGTGGTGTATCACGGACGAGTTGCTCCGTTTTCGAGCTTCCCGGAGAACCTACTGGTGGCAGTGGATCCGCGGCGTCACCCGGTGCACTTCCCAAGAGGGACACGTCCAGTACCGCTTTGCCATCAAAAGCGACAACCGAACCCTCGGAGCCGGCGATCGGTGGAAGGTAGAACGGATCGACACGCACGTTGGCAGCGGCTCCAAGCGAGTCCTCGTCCGCTTCCACTACGTCGGCCGTTTCATCGGGAAGGATCTCTACATTGCGCTTCGTCGCTGACTCTCGCGACGGTCCGGAGGATGGCGAAGCGGATGTTTTCACGTGAGCCATCGCCATGCTATCCAGTGGCGATGGGATGAACATCGGTTCGAATGTCTGCCGAATAGGTTCGTCCTGACCGTGGATCATAAGCGCGTCGCTCTCGATCGCTTCATCGATGTCGTCATCCTGACGCCGCTGGAAGCCATGATCGTGTGCCCGATTATCCTCAAACTCGAGATCGTAGTCGTCCTTACGGCGATAGATCGGCCGGAAACCGCTCTCTACCACGACTGAGCTCGGTTCGAAACCATGGTTTGCCGCCAATCCTTCGTACGGTCCCTTAGACTCACCGTGAGGCACACTCTCATAGGCCGCTGTCTTAAATATTGGCTTGATGTTTGGTTTGTGAGTGTCCTTTACCGGTTTTGTGTGCCGAATGGGAAGTGTGATCGGTACGGGTTCGTTCTTCTTCAGACTCATCGTCAGGTGCGGTGGCATATCGGGTAGGGCGAACGGTGGTCCACCTGGTGACTGCTGCCCATTAGGAGGACGCTGTTGCTCAACTCCACCAACCTGCTTCGGTGGCTTTGCCACCATCATCTCCACTGCTGGACCCTTCCGGTAGGGAGGTTTAATCTCAGTCGGTTCACCCAGCAAGAGGATCGGTGCGATGGCCTTCATCGGTATCTTGTTCTTGTTCACGAAGGGACGCATAAGCGGAGCCACCGGTTTCTGATAGTGGCTAACGATCATCGAAGGTTGCGGGATGACGAAGGGACGCGTCGGTCGACTACCGGCCACCGGACGTCGTTCCATTCCGATCGGACGCCGCACGGGTAGCTTCACGGGACGGAACATCGGTCCTCCGTTCGGTGGACGAAGGTACACCGGAAGCCCGGAAGACGAGAGAATCGGTTTCGCTGAACCCCCGTGGTGATGTGGAGCTCCTGGTGGATATCGATGGCCCGGTGGTGGAGGTGGTCCATGATGATGTGCATGATGATGATGTACGTGCTGATGGGCAATGGTCTGGTTAACGCCACCTTCTAAACCAGCGGTCTGATTCGACCGCAGTTTCTCTTCCAATTCTTCCGCCGCACGAATACCATCCTCGATGATGCGTGTCATCTCGGGATGCTCCTCAAGATTAACATCGAACAAACCCGCCTGATCCGGTTTGGGCGCGTCGGGGTTCATCTTGTGATGCTTGATCAGATCCAGCTCGTGCTTCTGCAAGAAGTTCTCGTGCTGCTGCAGGAAATTGTCCGCCGGTAGGACTTTCGACTCATGCCGAATCGACTCCTCTACCGAGATGCCCTCGTTTGGCTCGACATACACTTCATCCAGTTCGCTCGGTTGTGCAACGTCACACGCGTCGTGCACGTTGATGCGCCAACCAATGTAGCGGTGCGTGTAGCACTGATAGTAAACCGTATCCGGAGTGTCCGCATCTGGCGTCCAGGTGATGATACCGGGTTCGCCGGCGTCACACTTCAGAGAGAGACTGCGCTGATAAGCGCCGAACGAAGGGTACTCGTCAGCCGGTGGTCCATCAGGGTTCGGCGTCCAGTTACAGAGGCGACCAACGCCGGTCGGAACAAGCTTTCCACTGCGGCTGCGATGTACTCCAGCAAAGATACGGATATTCTAGAATGATTCCAGAAATGTAATGGATATATTAACGTAAAGTGTCAAGGGGAACTAGATTTCAGAATTTTGGGAAAGGTGAAGCTCCACACTCTCTGGTCACATCAATAGTGCCTATCTATTCCAAAACTTCAGGCTAACTGGCAGGTTGACTCCAAACTAGAAAGAAGCCGAACTCACCTTACGATCCTCTTCCGATTGATGCTCATATCCACCGACGGAATCATCCGTAATGTAGAATGGATGATACTTAGCAGGTACGTTCGAGTCAAGTCCACCTTCCACGACGAACGTGTACGTCTTTCCTCGTACCACGTTGATTTCCGGAATGAGCAGCCCATTGATGTACCAAGAAATTCCCCATCCAACGTGTCCTAAAGTGGAATGACAAACATTGCGAATACTTTTCTATAAGATTCAATGAAGTATCGCCTTACCTGTAATAGCTGGGTATCCTTGCTTGCCACCGGTCGGGCCGAGCTGAGCGTAGAACACACCATCTTCCGGCTCGTAGCACTGTATCGGTGGGATGTCCCATGCACCAGCCTTCGCCGGAGGTCGTGCCGTGGCAGGAGCCTGTGGTCTCTGCTGCTGCTGCACACTGTTCGCCACATCCTCACGCCTATTGCCACCACCGTAGTTCGACGAGGACGCCAACTTCTGTGGGCTCTGCGGACCTCCATAGGCCGGTTCCGGTGTGCCGCGGTTCTGATCCGACTCAGGCGTCGGGCAGTTCCAGTACGGCTGGCGGCCAAAGTCAACCAGCTTGGTGCCCTTCAGGTAGTGCGAGTGGTACGATACTTCGTACCGCTGGTTCAATGGCCCAACCGCCCAAATGATGGCCTGCGAGGCATTGGTAAAGATCGGCAGATCGAGATGATCGGAGGCGCGCAGCGGCCGCTGGTAAGTCACGATCGAGTATCCATTCACCATGGCCGCGTTCAGCAGTCGGATCGAGTTGCTACTCTCGGTGATGCGCGTATCCGGGCAACTGCCCCGACCGCCAGAGCACTGAGATTTAGCGTCCAGGTAGTAGTCCTGGGCGTACCCTTTCCCGGTGGCCTTATCCACCCACACGACAGCGACGTCAGCACCGATCATTTGACTTTGCTGCGGGTTTGGTGAAACACCAAACGACATATACTCACCATCATCTAAAGGCAGTGAATGAGGAAAAGAGACTCTATGCTTAGTTCTTGATACTACATACTATATCTTGCAAAAAACAAACATACCAAGCTTAGCGACCAGCTGCACGACCACACTCTCTCCCGCAACAGCCCAGCGAACTTCAAAGGCCAGATCATCGAGAAGGACTTCGCAGTTCAGCTTAGACTATAAGTAGTTTAGTTACGATCGGCGAAAGAACCAGCAAAAGAGAATAACATTAGTTTTCCAAGGAACGTTATCCCTTTATACTTTAGATAGTGTCCCTTATATTTCCTTTAATCCAATAACCAACCTATTTAGAACACCCGGTATCAAAACATATTCGATTAAAAAGCAATAAGCGGTTACTCTATTGTTTTACACAACTTTGAATGTACAAAACTTTACAGCTGTTAAGAACGAACATACTAGAGTACTATTTACAAGTAGCTTTTCATTGTTCTCGCTCGTTCTAGTAGTTCCCACAAATACAAATTCCTCCCAGCGAAGGGTTAGATCTCTAATCCGAAAGCTTAGGCATACTTACGCACCATGCTGCCCGAGATTTTTCCGTCGAATTGATACGGGCTGCAAAAAAAACAGATAAGGAAGCTCCGGAACCTGCGAAGCCTATTGGAACCAGCCAAGGGAAGCGTGAACAATCTCATCACAAAACACTCTCGCACAGCGCCACGGAAAACCACAATTATTTACAAAACAATGCGACCACCGCTAGACTTGGGCAATTATCTCAACACGCACATGCCGATGCCTCTCGACGACGCACTTTCAGCGATCCAAGGAGTGCATTATAACGGCACCGTGAAGCGTCAAGCTTGCACCGCTTTTTAAAACCACTTAGCGAGGAAAGAAACGGATTAGTTAATTGCCAGCTCGCTAACCAGCTAACCATCGTAAGACCATCCATCTTTGGCGGCGTCTTCGTCGGCATCGCTTTTTAAAGAGCAGGTGACAAATTGTTGGTCACGGTAGGGGAGCTAAGTTGGTGTGGGGGGAGGCAATCTAACTACCGGTTTTAATTATCTATACACCTCCCGGGAAGAAGGCGAACCGCAGTCAACGACCTGCAACATTAGGTTTCCGTAGCAAAGGGAAAATGGAAAATGATAGAAAAACAACTCGAGCGGTGGCTTCCGGTCCTTGTTTTGCTTCCTGGACACGCAGGAACACAATTTGCCATACACATTCTTCTCGTTCCAAACACACAACTACGCAACACTCAGCTTGGTTTTGTTTTTCTTTTTGCAGAAAAGACACACATTTACTTTTATTATCATTCCTTATCGTTACGCCTGCGATTTGTCAGCTACAATGTCAGTGGAATGCAGCACCGGGATGGATGAAGGAAAAGCTACTCCATAGCGTTTACCGGGGGGGTTCATCGATCGGGTACTTCCTACATTTAGGCACCTGTCTGATCCGTTCATATTGTACATAATTTCATCATCATTCACCAGAAACTAATCTTACGTTCATATTTAGTTACAATTGTTAGTCGTTTCGATTGTCTTTTGACGCATCGTGCACTCAACAGTCATTATATAATCGGTTTCAATTTTGTTTGCCTTCGTATCCAAACCTTATGTACAAGAACCTGTACCGGAAACCATAATTTGTGCAGGATATAAAAGAAAAATCAGTTTTGCAAATTAAAACAAAATTAAATTTGACGTGGAATCTGTTGTAGGAACATTTTAGCTTTCATAAAAGACAATTAAAAGTGCTGATAATTAATCATATAAATATAAAATTTATCTTTTTGTTTGTCTGATAACCGTAGGGTTTTGCCTGCAGATTATTACATTAAAGAATTTAAAAATATCATATTAAATAGATACAATCATAGCATATCCAGCATTCTTCGTCAGTGATAACGCGTGACTTTACACGTTTCGTGATTGCTGAAAAAGGGAGTGAAAAGAAGGTAGAAAATAACCGGTTTAAGACAATGCACGATCCGGGGATCCCAGAGAATGGAAAGAATGATCCCACAGAGTGTCTTTGATGGTGGAGGAAGTTGGTATGTGCTCCAATGAAAATCCAACATCGATGGTTCATGTATAAAACGCTATTGGGTTCAAGAGTTCAGACAATATGTAGCAGTTTCTTATGTACCCTTTGTATGGACATGGCAATTTGCTTGGTAGCAGAAAAACATGTATTATCCCTTATTATGAGTAAGTAATGTGAGTAGGTGCATCAGGTGTAGTGTTCCCTTCTATGCCTAGGTGCCATGTGCTCGTCCCTAGCAGGTGATTAATGTTCCTCTGAAGTAGTGGTAAGCGACACGAACACATGTGTGAATGACATTAATTGATAGTGGAGTAGGTGCAGTTTGTGCATTTGTGACCCCGTTCCCGGTGCTGGTGACGTTAGGGAGAGTGGATGAGGTGAGGTATGAGGGTGTGTGTTGCTGTACATTGGCGAACCCCTCTAGAACAGCAGTGAACCGACGTAGTCTAGCAGCCCGCCAGAGCTGCCACTTCCGGCCGATGCTGGTTTGCGACGCTGGCTGCCCTTATTTACCTGCGGACTGATGCCGAGCATCTTCAGCGACGGCGGCACATTGATCTGGTCCGGGATGCGCACGTGCCCAAAGTCGACGGTGAACGCCTCACACCACACGCCAAAGTGACCGATGTCGAACACGGTCAGATCGCCCGGGAGCGTCAGCACGATCGTCTTCTTGTCGTAGCGCCTCAACGGGGTCTCCTTGCCGTTTTCGTCCGGGATGCGAATACCCTGCGATGTCGGTGCGGCTCCACGACCAACCCAAAATTTGGCATCTGGTAACAGTAAAATGTCAGAAGACATATGATGTAAGAATTTTGGATTATTACCGTCGTACCTTGGGCCATCAGGCATTAGACTTATTTGACATCAAACTAGTTGCAGAAGGTATTCTGGGTATTTAGTAACCTCCACTTACCGGGTGCCTCTCCGTCGTAGCTAAAGTTCGGTACCAGGAGAGTCTGCGCGTCAACGATCACGATGTTATCCGAACTAACGTCATGCACTCCGCTCAGGCCGGCAATCTTGGTCGGGCGCGGAAAGTCCAGATCGTTCCGGATCTGCACATCGCCAAAGTTCACCGAGAAGTCGTCGCACCATATCGAGAACCAGCGAATGTCACGCAGCGTTTTGCCCTCCGGCAACGACAGCGTGATGTCCTCGTTCCGGTACCTTCGCAGCACTCCGGCACGGCCTCGCTCGTCCCGCAACCGATGGGCTCCCTTGTTGCTCGGTGCCCGCGTGTTCCCGACATAGAAGTAGGCCGCTAAAACAAACGTTTACGGAGGATTTGGAGGAGGTTTCATAAAGCTTACCAGTTAACCTTAATTACTTCGCTTAAACCAACCCCGTTATGCCTTACCTGGACCTTCACCGTCGTAATTGAAGTTCTTCAGGAAGAGTGTTCGTGCGTCGACGGCATACACCGACCCGGACACACCGTGGTGCAGCTCGGTCAAATCGCCGATTTTAGTACCGTAGTACCCCTGCAGACCATTAGCTTGCGCCACCAGGAGGCCTAAGGGAAATTAAAAAAAAAACGACCCATACAGAAACCATAAAAAAGAGAAAGGGAAATTTTTAATAAGAATGAGACAGAGCGGAGGCTCGTACGTGATGATAAATAACCACACGGCCGGGCAAATGGGAAAACCGTCGCAAACTGTTGACGTACGCGTCAAGGGAAAGATGTGCCGTAACCCGAAAGGGGCCACCGAGCGAATGCGCCATTAGCGCGACCAAGGAGTCCGACCCCGGCTAGCAGGGTAACGCGTTGTAACGCAAACGTGTGCACCGGCACTTGGGGATCCATCCCCGAAAACCGGTCCCGAGGCGCCGCGCGGAAAAAACCGTACGTACCTACACGTTAACTCTTAAATTAATTGGATTTCCCTTTCATTTTCACCCTTCCCAGCTCTGGAGTGCACTGGCCGCCGAACACCGAAAAGCACATGCGCTTGAGGCAAGCCGATTGGAATTTCACTTCCAATGGCTCTCCTTTATGTGCCCTTACTCTCCCCCTCCATCCCCCTCATCCCCTCCTCCTTATTCTCCTCCCTACAGCAAGAAGCTTTAACGGACGGCGTGGCGACATAAAACATGAGTGAATTCTTTTTCTCCCCCTTCGCCGGCCGGGAATGCCGGGCGGAAAGAAAGCATGTCACTTTCGTTGACTTTCGCCCGTACCCGTGATCTCGAGCCGCTCTCGAGGTGGAGATTTAAGCGCCCCGAGGCTCCATGCCATTGTTTTGTTCCCGGATCCGTCCGCGGGTGTTAGATTTGATTGAAGACCTAACGAGACGGTCGGTCCTCGAACGGAAATTGGAATCGTATCGCATGCGCGCTAGAAAACAAACGTCACTTCTACTCCCTGAGGAGACTCAGGAGTTTCTAACGGTTCGGTGTTGATTGATTGCCCTAATGGTTCCTGCACCGATTTCCCCCCCCGGGAACTGGGCAATTCCAAAAAGCCGATAGAAAGGAAGAAACGTCACAAACGGTGGACAATTAGAGCAGCCTGGCGACGGGCTGCTCGAACATGGCAATCAAAGTTGGTGGGAAAAAACATGCTAAAGGAGTGCTTTTGGCACATGACGACCTCAGATGGAAGGCCGGGAAAATCAATCGAAAACAATAGCAATTTCCCGCATCAGCTATCGAATTCTTTGTCGGATTGGCGTTGACGTCAACCAAAGAGTCCTTTATGGACCGACAATTTTAGCGTGTTATTTCCCTTTCAACACTACGGCCAGTGAAAGTGTGGTACCAGGCACCAAAAAATGGTCCATTGACCTTATCTGAATGCAGCGGAGAACACACACTCGATGCTCTATGATGCCCGAACAAATCAGGTTTCCCCTTCCCGTTGAGGAGATCGCCATTTTTCCTTCGCCCCGAGAAGAGGAAGGGGCAGCAGAGGGTGGTACTTTCAAGGCCGGCCATATTCTCCATCGTACAAGGAACATCGTGGCTCACCGAAACGCGAGTCGGAGCCGCAACGGCGGAGGATTTCACATTTATTTTTATTTCACCCTCCCAAACCTGGGATACTTCTTTTGGGGTGCGAATAAAAGGAGGAGAAAAAGTAAAACATTTAACTGACACCGAAACCACGGCATATCGACGGGCAAGTGACACGATTGAAATGCTTACCTCATCGGGTCGAGGATCGCGGATCGGGTCGCAAAATCTCAAACGGCGAGGGAGAGAGAATGGGAGGGAAGGGAAAAAATAAAACCTACATATTTGTATTGCGCCATGGGGCCATAAAGTTACGCAACGGACGCGAACTTCAGCCCCCACCTCGAGCTGGGATCCTGCGGCCTTACGGGACGACACCGGATGGCTTCAACGGTGCCCGGATGCTGCCCCTTTAGGCGTCTAAGACGGAATGGGGTGGTAAATTACCATATCGTTAGCCGTTAGCGCAGTGGCCAGTTCTGCACCGGAGCGCAGTCTGAGAGAACAGTGGCATGTGATGTAATCGAGTTTCTGCAAGCATTCAACAACAGCTGATCGCTAATGAACAGATCGTCAAACAGAAGAAAGACAAATCGTCGGAAAGAATGGTTTTGTCTGTGAGAAAAACAATAACGTGCCTAATTAAATTTTTATAATCACAATTAAATTAACCAAAGTCAACTAACAGCCTTACTAAACATTATAAACGTCAAAGATATTTCCCGCGACTGCCAACATAAAGTAAAAAAAGTTATAAAAAAGGGAATACTGAGGAAAAGCCCTTTTTTATCGGAACAAATTGTTATTTGTAAAATTGAACCGTTTTTATTTTGTAGAAACTGGATTGCCTTGTTGAGAATAATCTCTTTAACTTGAACGAGATCTAAAAGAACCAGATTCCCATTATTTTACAAAACCACACAACCATTCCAGGACACACTTCTGTTTTCCTTAAACTGGATCTGAGCAACTGTAAATAATTTACGGCTTGCACATGATCCTAGATATCCATCATTCCCTGTTCCTTGCCCTCGTATATTATCTGCTGCATTATGAACGCAAAAAAATGGCGTCTGAACTTACGCAAGATAATCTACTTCTTCCGCGCGGACAACCCTGCTGGAACTCGTTCGCTTACGCTTTTCATGTTTCATGCTAAACCTGTCGATCGGCGCAGGATAAACCAGTGTGATTGACAGCGTGGCCCCCGATAGAGTTATGGCACGGCAGCACCACGTTCAATAAAGAGCACCACTTTACGACCTCCCCATCCCGACCGCGATCGCGCTTCTTCGAATCCGCGATCCCCGGTCCAACACACATCCAGATCGAGTAAATGTAAATGTAAAGAGGCAAACAAAAAGGCCCGAATAAATATGTCACCGTTCACTATGATCGCGCCAAGATGCGCTCAGGCGATCACCACGGCCAAAAGCGAAAGGGAACGGATGGCTTAAGAAGAGCCTTCTTTTTTCAACAAGTTACTTTCGATAAAGATTGCTGGAGAAAACAAACAAATCCGCAAAAGAAATGGCGCTCATATATTTACCAGCCGCAAAAAAGGGAAAGAGAATTAATCATGGATACTTGAAGTGTCAAAGAAACATTACACGATGGTCTGTAAAAATGTATTTCATTAATAACAAAAATCTCTCTGTGATAATCTTATGACAGCGTGAAAGTATGTGGATGTATTTTTCCTACATTCATTAATTAAACTTTATTAAAAATTTAAAACATTGATTCTACCAAACAGGGATCAGATGTTAATAAATTTTGTTAAATTAAAATTCAAATTGTTTTCTCTCAATCACAATCTCAGTTCTATCCAACGGCGATCGCTATCGTTTGCCAACGGTATTGATAACTCCTCGCGGGTTCGACAACGACCCCAAAAGGCCGCTGGCCTTTCCGTTTTCTCAGCGGGCGTCGATAATTCTACGCACTCGGAACGAAACGAAGTAAGAAAGAAAGAAACAAATAACGCAACACAATCACCCCGCCGGAGCATTTGATTGCACGGGAAAAGAACATCTTCGCACGTTAGCACAACACACACGCACTGGCGGGCTGATTTTTCTGAGGGGATGAAGTTTGATCGCATTATAAGGCGCTGCCGGGCGGGAGTGGAAAAGCCGTACAATAATTGGATAGCGAAGAAGAGAAGGAAAGGCAACCCCCGGGGGCTGGCGAGGAACAAAAACGAGCATAGAAGCAACATTTGCATAATCGTTTTAACCTTTGATAAATAACAGTTGGCCCGGCCGCCCGCTAGGTGCGATCGCAGCCATCGCCGTCGTCGTCGTCGTCGCGAATCGAAGCAGCATCTTGCTCGAGTGCTTTGTGGAGGTTGGAATGGAAGGTTGGAGATGCACAATTCATTTACCTTCGAAAGCGTTCGCCAGCCCCGTCGAGAACCGGGTTCAGCGCCATCGGCCACAACACAACAACCGGTCGGTTTGACTGGTTTTGCGTTTTCTTGGCTAATTGTTTGTGGCTTCTTTTTCCCTGCGCCACTTCCCCTTTCCCACGTTGGAGCCAATTTCCACCCCTTTTCGATATGATCGGAGCCGTTCTTGACACCGTATTTTTTTAATTCCCACACATCAACATTTCCCGTTGGCGTTTGCGTTATAACACCTCGTTTGAAGTACCATCGTGATTTTAAACTGAACTATAACTTTCAACATCCAAGGTTTTTTTTTGTGCAAGACTTTTCAAATAATTTCCAACATTAGTTCGATATTTTGATCCTGGTTGGATTTGTCTTTGAAAATAATTCAATGAAACGAGAATATTAAACACAATCTCTTTTTGAAACAATCAGAGTCAGAAACCCACAAAGCTATGTAATTTTAGATGCATAATTAGGAGGACGCTCTTTACATAATTTTTCTTGTTTTGTTTTGGCAACTGTGTAGAATCGATAATGGATTCTTTCAAAAATGAAATTTGCCTAGGTAAGACGTGGGACTCATCATCATCATCAAATAGCTTTTATGTACCTTCATTTTTACATCCACCTAAAGATAAACCATTGCCAGGTTTTTTAGTGGGCAAATAAAAATATAAAAACAAACATGTGTTCCGCTAGCGAACGTACAAGACCGTACGACAACCGTCCGGACAAACCGTTTGTTTGTGCGGTTCGGAAAACGGTTTCTCCGCGAAAGAGAAAAGCTCCGGCTAACGATTTCCATGGATTTCTCGCGAAGGCCGGCGAAAGGGATAGAAATTTTCTCCTATGTTTTGTTTACGACAATGATAACTAGAAAAACACAACACACAAAATTGTCGCCGCCACGATCGTTAACGACACGAGCGCGCGGCTGGCTGGCTGGCCTGTAACGCTCCATTTCCGCTCCGGATCCGTGGAAGAAACACGCGCGCGGAGGCACCAGAGCATTGCCGGATATTAATTGCAAAAATCTCACTCGTAGCGCTTTTCGAGCGCTAGTGCCGAAAAAATAAAAAAAACAAATGTGGGTCAAAATTTCCCTTTTCGGTGCTCCAACCGCGAGGGTTTCCCGAAAATAAAAGCGTCCGCGTAGAGTATATGATTATTCAAATCGCTTCACGGGCAAGCGAAGCGTGCCGGAAGTGCGTCTGGCTCCGGTTTGGATTTGTCTTTCGTTCGGGTTTGTCAGCATCGAACACCACTGCTGGCCAGCGCAATGGCATTTCGCGGCGAATTAACTGGACTTCACCGTATCCGAAATCCGGCGGCTCGGTGAATTGATAAGCCCGCGCGACCTACCAAGGAGCCGACGATCGACGATGATCGAACGGGCTGACCGAGATCCGGCGAATGATCAGCACACTCCCAGAGGGGTGGCACAGGGGGGTACAGGGGAATGAAAAGTGCGATAAATAGGGAGAGTGGTCTCGTGAAAGCAAACCGGGAAAAAGGAGGTAACACGGCTCCTCGGGAGCTTGGAGCAACTGGTTTCCGAGATTGTCTGCTCCCCGGAAAGCGGTTGACGAAGTAGGCAGGGGGGAAAAGGCAGTCAAAAGTTGGCCACGGGGCCGCGGTACCCGGGTGGCGGAAGGAAATCTTTTTCTTGAAAAACTTGGAACGCACTACGGGAATTTGGGTCTTGCCATTCGGTGTGGCGTGTGTGTGTGTATGCGGATGGATTTTCATTCACTCATCATCTCCGATCATTAGTTATGAAGTCGGTCGGGGCCGGACCAGTAGAAAGGCGTCCAGCCTGACCGCACCAACCGATCGTGGGTTGCAATGTAGGGAAGCGGCACACACAGCGGGCAATTGGTCTTCAGATAAACCATTCTCGAAAGGTGGCAAAAGAAGGGAGATAAATAGACGAACTTCTCGAAACACACTCGATAGGATCCCGTCGTGATGACTATGATTGCAATTGATTTCAGCTTTTCATACTTCAAATAGCCATTCGGGGTTTCTTGCGCTCATTTTTTTATGGTTTTTCATTTTTGCTCCTCCTCTCCATCTTGCCAAGCCCACTTTAATCCCGCTGATGATAGCACTGACTGTTGAGAAATGGGAGCTGTGAGGCCGATTTGTGGCACAGCGTGTGGGTCACCACCATCCACCACCATCCAGAGCGACTGGGACAATTGACCCAAATATCTTCCCGGACCGTGCGGGGAGCGCTCTGAAACGCGAACAACCGATAATGATCGCTATCTTCATGATCGCTGTGATCAAAACCTCGGTGGACTATAGTCTACAGCTGGGGACTATCATAATCCTCACACCAATAACCTACTCGGTAGGACACAAGAACTCTCACAAGAACTTACAGATCACTGGCAGGACGACAATGGCTATAGTCGTTGAAGGAGCCATTTTATTCGAATGATGCTCCAATCCGGGATCAACTCCCGAAACAAGGTCCCTTCCTTGCGATTGGAGATATGCTCTAACAAGGAGTACTAGAATGAGGCGTCACTAAATCCAATAGGAACAGTATCACTTCACTTTATTTTGGATGAAAAGTTATTTTCTTCAACTTTGCCCAGCTCTCCAGCTCTCCAGACGTTGGGGTTGAAAACGACACGAGGATTCACCGCGGAACGCCGAAGTCCCGTTGTCTTTGCACTACTTCACTTTCTGTTCTGGCCTCTCAACACGAGACGTTCGATCGCGGCCCGTCCAGTCCAAGAGTCCCGTTTTTCTCCGCGCACAAACACATACCCCACATCAGCCCACATACAGACACACATAAACACAAGCACAGTAAAACACCAACACGCGTTAACGTACAAACTTCCCCCCGCGGGGCACCAAAGTATCCAGGTGTCTACAGGAACCCAATGGTTTCTTCCAGATATCCGAGAGGCGGTCGACTCCGGAGGAAAATGGTGGACTGCTCTGGGCAAAAGCTCGAGCCCAACTGAAGCCCGTCGCGCCGGCGCACGACCATAAGTATGTACCGGAGAGTGTGTGTGTCTCGGAGCCTCGCGTTCGATGCATGGAGGAGCCGCCACTGGCGCGCCCTGATCTTCGTCGTTTCCCCCTTTTACGCCACCGCCGTTCATCCCCCCACTGAGGTCGATTACAAACTTTAAGCTTTTCGCTGTTCGTTCATCTCGCGCGCCTTCTTGAGACGGCGCGCCATCGCTCTGCCCGCTGGCGGAAGCGGTGAAAATAGTCCGGCTGAACGGCTGTCCCATTCCAGGTGCTGTTGGGATCGGCTCGGATCACGCTCGCTACGGATGATCGGACGGATTTGTTGCGGATTCCCAAAAACACCTTTTCGGGCCCCAAAGAGGTAGTATTCGCCGTCTCGTGGTGCCTTCTTTTCGTGGCAAATAACCTTGCGCTGATGGCGGCCATGTTTACCAGCAGCATCTGAGGAAAAAAAACCACGCTGGTACGATGACACGTGCGGTCATAAGGAGGACAACAATGAGCATGCAGAAATATCGGTAATCGGGCCCCCTGATGCTACTTCCTTGCGTACGGCAATGTCAATAAAGGAAGAGGAAGTGTGAATACTACCCTCACCATCTCTGCTGCTGGTGGCTGCTTCTCCTGGGTCTTGCGCGAGACCACCTCTAGCCTTGAGGGACGGTAGCGTTCGTGCCGGTTTTCGCTAGAAAAATTAATTAGAATTCTATCGTGCATCCATTTGCATTTCGAGCAGCGCTTAGGACGGAGAGGAAGAAGAAGAAGCGGCAAGATAGAGGGAGAGGCAGAGGTAGAGGGGTGGAAAAAAAAACTAAAGCTTTAACACCCGAGCAATCGACCGATCAACCAATCATATCTCCATAGCCACCATATGCCTTGAAACGCCTTCCCATCCGTCGATCCGGTCCTAAATGTCACGGATACGAGATACTGCTACTTTGGGGATTGGCTGTTGCACATCGACCGTGAACTGGACCAGCCACCTGGTGCACCCCATATGGGGCTCCCCTACGGGCCTTCGCAAATCGTGATAGGCCGCCGACGATAACGTAACCTTTTGGGCAACCGTTAGAACCGTCCGGACGGGGACCGGAATTCACGATCCGCATCTCTTATGGGCCGCCATCGCTACACATCGGTGGATCTGAATCGATCTAATGGCTGGTGTTGTAAGGCGTAGCAGTAACAGGAACCAACCAGCAATCGCCACAATGAAGCAGCTCCGAAGATGTCTTGGCATCACCGAGGAAGTTGATGGAAGTTGAGCTTCGGATCCGTCCGAACTGGTAGAACTCTAGAGACTTCATCTTCTGCATTCAATGCAAATCAAAAAACCCTCCGTACCGTTGGATGAAACGTTCTTTGTTTTCCTGCACCAAAGAGAGTTTTGTGCAAAATGATGGCACCACAACACCAGATCTCTGTTCCCTTTGGAAGGCTATTCTTCTAGCTGGGAAAGAACCCTTCGACCGGTTGCGAGACGTGCGCCAACAGCGCGTCTTTCGGAATGTGGAGTCTGTCTAAGCGAACCCCGCAATCTTGCGGTGGCGTTCTGCATAATTTATGCTGCTAGTTGCTTGCTGCTAGTGTTGTTATTGTTACAGCTTGTTGTGGCCAACCCGTTCTTCCAACATCATTGACCAGAATGGTGAATAGTGGTATGTTGCAAAAATAACGTGAAGCCCCTAGAGACAATGATGCGGTTACTTGAATCAATTGAAGTCATTTTTTAATTTTTATAATTATTAATAGATGGTTCCGAATCAGTTGAATTTACAAGTTACTCAACTCGCTTTAATTTTCACTAAAATTAGAGAAATTGTTTTCCCACTCCTTAGTCCTCTTTGTGCTTACACAATCAACAATACATAATAATAACAAAAATTAATGCTCTTACACTTTAACATTCTTTCAATATGTTTGTTGTATTCAATATTCTTCCATTAGTTAACATTTATACATATCTTTCCTTTTTCTTTTGAACGTCTACGTCATTTCGCGCTCGCAACGGCGACGATCTTGCCTAAGTCTCGATGGAAAAACGGAAACCGTTGTCTAAAATTAGTCTCATCCGGTCGAGTCACCTCACCCCGGCCACCCCCGGCCTGGATCGAATACCTTTTTGCACCTTTTCTCCTCCATCGCACTTCATCCCCCTCTGTTCCTCTACTGATTCTTTTCCTTCCCACATTTTGCCATTCGCTTCGTATACCCCAAGAAATGTAGGACAGACTCGTATTGTTTTGGGGGGGTCCAAAGCTGCACACGATCATGCGATCATGTTACCTCCTCACTCCCCTTCAGCATGGGATGAGGAGACCCGGGATCGTCGGCTTGGTTTAGCATCGGGCGATCTGATGATGGATACGCTTTTACTATCGAAACCGGTGGGCAGAAAATCGATGATTGAACCGATCCACTAACCGTTGATGATCATATCATCCGCTTCGGTTGGTTCGCCATTAAACGGTTGAAGAGTGTACATGCCGACAAGCACCGTCCTTCCAGCTCCATTGATTGTGAACGAAATTGAAATTGTCTTTGCAATGTAAGAGAGAAAACTTGGTTTAAAATAAATGTAACCCAGCGCCGCTTGGCCAAACAAAAACCAAAATTAATCAACGACAAATTTGAAACGTGAAAGTGCTTTACTCCGAAAACGCGCATCAGTGTAGCGGACCGAATTCAATTCACAGCTTTATTCATTAAGCATTGAGGTAAATATTTGGCGAAACAAATTTCGCCCAGAAGAAAGCAAATCTTCCTTCATTATTGATGATGGAAAAATTGAATAGGAAAAGTTCATCAATTAACACACGGAGCGCCTGAGTGAGGTTCACAGGCGAAACTAAAACTGTTCATTACCGGCCGGAGGTCGCAATGATAATTGATTACGGAATGTAAATTTTCGGAAAATTGAATAATTCGATGGAATCGATTAAAATAAAAGGTTGAAACTAATATCTGAACGATTAAATATTTAATACAATAAGAGCCCTATCTTCTGAAGACGCTAGAGCGGTACGACGGCTTGAATGCAAATTTTGACGCACCTGACACACGCGTGTCCGTTTGGTCACCCTATACGATTGAGATCTTCTCTCATTCTCGACGGAACTCAAAATCTCACAAATTTACTCAATCGTAAAAAGATAGAGTTTTTCTCTTGTGGAATCATTTCTCTATCATTGCACGCTTTTTGTGTATTTATGAACTAAATGTACCTGATGAGCAGTGATATGGAATTACCATCGGTTTGATGGACAGATTGCATGTTCCTGTAACGGTAACAACGCAATCGAACATCATTTACTCACTCATTTGTGAATTTTTACAACCCCTTTCGCGCAGTTTGAACGCATTCGACGCCCGATTGCGCACTGCTTTTGCCAATTTGCATGATGATATATCTAATTGCACGCACATTTAAATTCCGCAACCGGGCCGAACTACATTGTGAAGATCGCGGTCTTAAGCTCCCGGTTTAATTACGCGTGCAAAGAAAATCTTTTCCGGTGCGGAGAGGAAAATTATACCCCAAAAAAAAATAAAACAACCCCTTTTGTAAGGGCATCGAAACGTAAACAAACGGACACTCACCGCCAGAGATGAGAAAATTATTGTTTGTTTTTATGCAGCGGCCCGCGGATGCGATCTTCAACGAGAAGATCGCGCGAACAACAGCTGAGCGTGAGGCGGTGAGTTTGAGAATGAGTACGATCGCGAGTTTTCGAAAGAGAGTGAGTTACTTGGATCGCGTCGACATCGAGACAATAACATAAAACCGTGCGTACGATTCGCGGTTCCTCGTAGTGCTGTCCGGCGTCTTGACCCAGTGGGATCGTAACACGTTTGAGCATAGGATTTTCCGCGATCCTATACCGTCGAGATAGAGATTTTAGTGTGGTGTGCACATACGGCCAGAGTATCGCCGTTTGCTGACGCCGTAAACATTGTGATAAGATAAAGGCAATCCGAACCAATTCGGTCGGCGATCGAACTTCGAGCAAACAGTGGAACGGCAGAGTGTGTCTTCGAACGATACGTTTGAATTCCGTTGCTTATCGCTTCCAACGTACCGGAGAAAGGACAGATCTTTCGAGAACAACTACGTCTGTGAACTGCGATGCGGAACCTTCTGATCGATCAGGTGAGCTACCACACGGAGGAAATGCTTGCCGGGAAAACCAGTGGATGCCTGGTAGCAACGTGGTGTTAAAATTAGAAAACCCGTGTGCAATTTGTGCGCCCGCAGTCCACCCGCAACCGGCCAGGGGGCCAAGAATGTGGAGAATATTTGTAGCATTCGTAATTCTCGGTTCTTCTCCGTTCGGACGCGAACACGCGCGTGCACACACGCACTGATCCTGGGGTTCGCATTTTCTTCCACCCACCGATTACACCGTTCGGTGTATATTTCGGTGAAAATGAATAAGATATTTACCTTTTCGTCACCTCCAAACTTCCAACCGGGAGCGTGGAAGCGAGGGTAAAGGTTTCCACTCGGCCGGAAAATGATGGCCGGTGCCTCTTCCTTTGGCAACGTGCTAAAATTAGGTGTTAACGTCCGCGACGGAAACCATTTCGAAGGGTGGTGGTTTTGCGCATCGTCCAAATTGCGCCACACCTTTCGGGCCGCGTTCCGGACGCACTCCGAAATCAGTCAATCCGTCTCAATTTCCAGTGACATAACCACAAAAAACGACAATCCCGCTGTCGATTTGGAAAGAGGGGACATAAAGCAAAGCCAAACTACGACAGACAATCACACCAAAGTGGATTTCCTTTTTCGGATGACCGAACCACTTTGCTCGAAGCCGCGCACACGCGCCGCATCTCACCCGATGACCGTAGAAGGAAAAGCCGACACCCGCGCCGAATCGTACCCGCCGCCCGATGGCCTCCGCCGCGTCCACCGTCGCAACCGGTCCGGGGTAATAATAATTGAATTTTAATGAATCTCTACCCCCGGGGCCACACTGTCGCGTTGTGTTCCATTAACGGTTCCTGCGCTTTCGCCGTTCCTTTTCGAAACGAAGCGCGAACTGTTTTCCGTTTGGCTTCCGTTGGCACTGTATCGTTTTCCCAGGTGCGGCTGTCTTCATTGATTGCTCTTTTCCATTCCACGTCGCTTCTCAAAACAATGAAAGCATTTGTGAAAACTGGGCCTCTACATACACGTGTGGAAAGAGCCCCAATTCACGCACGCGTCCATCAATGACCGGTGGGTAGGGTTTTCCTCACCCGGCCTGAGAGGAAAGCCGGAAGGCACCGGCGTGGCGCACTTGATCTGATGCAGGTGAAAATGTGTTTTTCTTATGCAAGTACCCGTCCCGCCACGCCACGCAACGTTGTGATTGTTTTTTTATACGGTCGCCTCCTTTACTACGTCATCCGCGCAGTAAATTCGTATCGGTTTTATGCGCACGCATCTACTACACACGCACGAGTAGGCAGAAGGAGTTTTTTTTCGTGCTCCGACTATGTAGCTGTCCATCGTTAAGACAATTGGCAGCTTCCGTAGTGGCTCGAGTGGCGGTCTTTTCACCTCCTTAGCGCTCTGTTTACTTGATCTTGATTAAAACTAGTTTCAAAGGGGGGAGAGGAAACAGAGTGGGACGTTGAGGGTGGCGCGATCGTTAGGACCAACATATGTTTGATATTTATATTTACAACGATAGGGGAACAGAATTCATGGTAGCTCGTATGTAAAAGAGAATTAAAGAGAAATGCGCTCAAAATTCAGTATTTTAACTTGTGCAAGTAAACACACTGTTTACAATTTAGTCGATTATTTAACAAGGTAAAAATATCGATCAAATTATGGCAAATAACTTTAAATTGGCTGGTAGAGGGTTTTTATGAAGAGCTTCTTTTTTGTTTCGACAGTTAAAATATTTTTCAATAAAATCTTATACAACTCTGTTACAGATTATATCAATCCTGTTTGCATAACGCATAATTCGAACTATTTTACTGTACATTTCGTAGGAGCATTGATCCTCGAAAAAGGATGGTATTTGTAGTAATTGTTAGATTAAATGGAGTTATCCCACGTAAGCAAGGTATTCTTAAAAAGGATTTTAAGTTCTATGTTAACTTTAAAAAGAAAATGATTTGATGAAAAAGAATAGATTAAGTTCCATTGGTAAACCCATGGAGATAGGACACATAATGCCTAATTTAGTTGCAAAACTATTTTTAAAAAACACTCACAGCTGATTCTGTGTGATGAATAAACATGAATCTTGAAAGAGGTGATTCACTTAAAAAATATATTGAAAACATGTGTACCTTTTTAAGCGATTTTTCGCACGGCGCAAATGGTTCGATGAATGATCACTATATTTACAGATCGTGACGATACGATGTGCGGTTTCGTGCTTGGTCGAATCACACCAAAACAACATTCGCCTGCCTTGTATGATTCATCAATTCTTTGAGGATTACTACACAGAAGCGAGGAAGCTGAACAACGAATCCCGGCGACCACGCCATCGACGCATTGACATAAATGGCAAACAGAAAATCCGAACCGAATGCGTCTCCCATCCCGCGGAGTGGCCGAATTTCGCCCGTCCGGTGTTTTTAATTTATTTCACGTTTTTAATTATAACCGGCAAAACGACTAACACACAGGAAAAAAACCCAAACCCCACACACATATGAACAAATATTTCTGCCGATGAATGCAGTTCGCTGTACCCAGCGGGACATCATCGGCACTGATGCAACGCGGCAAAAATCCGGTTGATGCAGCCCGACTGAAGAAGATCGCGTAGAAAAACAAGAGGTAGAGGGCAAAATTTGGTCCAAGTGGAGCAAAATGTGCGAGGGAAGAGCAACAAAAAAACAAACCACCACCACCCTTCGCGGTCGGTGTTGCAACGACGCAAAACCGTGCATCTTCCTTGGCCCCACCAAGTGGGCGACGGCGTGTCGAGTCAGCGGACTTGGCTCTACGTTATATATTTAGCCCCGGTTCGGAAGAGCAAAGAAGCGTCGTTGGCTTTGGCCTTAGTCGTGTGATTTTGTAGATGTTTTTTCTTTTCTGTTTCACTGCCTCCCGACGACCTGTCTCGAGTGTTTTTAATTGCTTCACCAAGTGGCGTTGAGTACAGGGTGGGAAGGAGGCTGTGGTGCGCCATAAATCTGCGTGGTGTACTTTATCCGTTGACCCAAACTCACGCGACCCGATGAGTAATTTCGCCGGTCGGTCGGAATGTAAGGAATGTGTCTCATATAATCGTGTCCTATCCTTTCCCCCGCTCTCTACCACTAGGTCCGCGAGGACGGGTTCGCCGTGATCGATGATTTCCTCACGCCGGAAGAGGTGCAGGAGCTGCTGCAGGTGGGACGCAACCTGCACCAGGACGCCCCGAAGGAGGAGCGCAAGGTGTTCAACGCGAATGCCGGCGCACAGTCGGCCCAGGGCCGCGAGCGATACTTTCTCGAGAGTGCGGACAAGGTACGCTACTTCTTCGAGGAGGGCGCCATCGGTGAGAACGGGGAGCTGCTGGTCGACCCGGCGTTCTCGCTGAACAAGGTTGGTCACGCGCTGCACACCGAACATCCGGCGTTCCAGGAGATCACGTTCTCGAACCGGGTGAAGGAGGTTTGTTGGCAGCTCGGTTTTCGGCGACCGGCCGTCGCCCAGAGTATGTACATCTTCAAGAACCCGGGCATTGGCGGCGAGGTAAAGCCTCATCAGGATGCCACGTACCTGCACACCGAGCCGAGCACAACGGTCGGCTTCTGGATTCCGCTAGAGGACGCCACGCTCCAGAACGGATGTCTTCACTTCATCAAAGGATCGCACAAAAGCGGTGTTCACCGTCGGTAGGTACCAATATCGCTTTAATATCGATCCTAGAGTTCAAGACTGTGATCCTCCAGTCCAGGACTATAATTATAGAGTTCAGATCCTCCAAATTCTATAGTAAAACTCCAAGTTCTCTTGTCTCATATAATCTTCTGCCCTGTTTTCCAGGTGGATTCGTAACCCGGACAAAACCTCCGACGAGCTGCTAGTTTACGACCGACCGGCACCTCTCTACCCGCAGTCCAACTTCGTGGCCGTCCCGGTTAAGGCGGGCTCGTGCGTCCTCATCGACAGCCAGGTGGTGCACCGGAGTGACGCGAACAAGTCCGACCGTAGCCGGCACGCGTACACCTTCCACGTGATCGAAACGCAAGACTGTGTATATTCCAAAGAGAACTGGCTCCAGCCGCCGGAGGATCGCCCGTTTCCGGTGCTGTACGAGCGAGATTAGGGCACTCGGGAGCCCTTTGGCACAGTGGTGAAGATGTGTAATATTTCTTTCCTGTATTTAGTTCATTTGCTTCATTCCTGTAGCAAGGCGGGGAGTGCCTGATGGCAATATAGGGTACGCAAGGTTGTCCAAAGAGAATTGTAACGAAAACCCTCTCATTGGGGATGGATACTGATGGATGTAGTTTTGCTTGGTTTTGTTTAATGGTTTTCCCTGTTTCCTCCCCCACTCCCCCGTGCCATAGATGTTTATTTACACTTCTCGGGGCCGGGTTGCGCCACAACGTATGTACGCTGCCCTCCGTTTGCGCCGCCTTTATGTGGATCGCTAATGCAACCAGGATGGAATTGCATCAGCATATTAAATACAAAGATAATAGGTGTAATAAAACAAAAACCAAACGATTTCTGTAACAGTAACAACCCGCGTGAAGTATGTGTTTATTTCCTTGCCATGTCTTTGTACCTCTGCAGACACCGAGTGGTCCAGCGATCGACCGTTCGAGGCCATATTTACCAGGTCGTGTGACCAAGGTGCCCAGTGAAGTGGAAAAGCCATCCGAACGGATCCGAACGAAAAGAAGAGAGCCATAAACAACGGTGCAGGAAACACTTTTGCCCTTCGGACGGTTGGATAATTCGATCGCTAAACATTGTTGTGTATATCGGATGCTTTTATTGTTGTGCCTTAGTGACTAAGTGGCGTCGCTCGAAGGTTATGCGACGGCGGTGGCTAATTACTTCTTAGTGAACAGCTGGTAAATGTCGATGCGTTTCTGCTTCAAGATCGGGATCTGACGTTTGATCTGTTCGCAGACTTTTAAATCAATGTCTTGGATGATCGTTTCCTGCGATTCCTTCGCTCGACAGAGGACTCTTCCCCAGGGATCGCAGAGAAGCGAGTAACCGTAGGCAACGTATTCCGTTGTTGGATCCCGAGCCGGAGACACTAGTGCCACAAACATCTGATTGTCTAGGGCCCTCGATCGTCCGAGCAGATCCCAGTGCAGCGGACCGGTGTAGGGGTCGAAGGCGGATGGAAAGATCATCATATCGCACCCGAGCTGGCGATAGCAGGCCGTCAACTCCGGGAATCGCTTGTCGTAGCATATGCCCAGACCAATCTTGAGCGTCCCGATAGTGAACGTCGCCAGCTGATCACCGGCGGTCAAGGCGTCCGACTCGCGGAACGTACACTGGCCCGGTATGTCCATATCGAACAGGTGCATCTTACGATACCGACACAGCAGCTCACCCTTCGGACCAAACACGGGACACGTGTTGTACAGCTTGGTTCCCTCGCGCTCCGGATACGTTCCACCGACCAGATAGATGCCCAAGTCGCCCGCCAACTTGGCCAACGCCTGGCTTGTGACACCGGACGGGATCTCTTCCGCATGGTGGGCAAACTCCGCCGTACTGTACGGCGAATTAAAACACTCCGGTAGGATGATCAACCGGGCACCCTTGTCCTTCGCAAGCCGAACCTGCGCCGCAGCGTTCGCAATGCATTCCTTCTTTGTCGGCTGTCCTTTCAGCTGCACCAGCGCCACTCTCAACGAAGACATTTTAACTCTGGCTGTGGATTGATATCACGTCGCAAGTAAAACACTCGTCACTACAGCATACGATCGTTCTTAACCAGTCCCTGCGAAATCCGTCGCCCTTTATATAGAGCCACAATCAAGTGCCGCTATCGCGGCTTATCGATCGACTAGTGGCAAAAGGTAGGGCAGGTCAGCAGCCATTAAGGAAAAGTATCGTCCTGAAGCTGACGCTGCTGCACATTTTGATAACACACTGTACCAGTGGATCGTGTGAGAATTAGTTGAAGAAGGATCCGGTTTCCAAGCAAGGGTGCCCTTAACCCTTAAAGGTGCTTGATATTCAAACACCACAGTAACGTTTTTTTTAACAATTACAGCATTTTCCTCTAAATGATATAAACAACAATCACGACTGTATGATTTAAAATTAGAGATTTGTAAAACGTTTTTGAACTTGTTCATGTTTTGTTGGGCGTATTATTCGTATGAATGCATCATTTAATACTCTTTTTCTTTTTCAAAAGTAATTTTTAAGCTTAACTTAATTACATGAGAACGTAATACAGTTATATTATTTTTAAATGAAATTGTATTCTAAATAGTTAGGTGGATTGATAAAAGACACTTTTTTCAACACGTAGCCAAAAGAAACTAACACCTTCTGAAGAGGAATTGCTCTCCTAGTCAGCTGATCGGGTGGAAATCAGAATAACAAAATATTATTGCTTGAAGCATTGCTTTTATCAATATTTCTGATCAGTACTCTGTATTCATAGTACAGCAGTTACGTTTGCAAAGTCTAACTCTCCTTAAAATTAGTGGAGAGCATACAAAAATTAGCTCAAAATATTGTTTAAAAAAACAAAACCCTCTCGATATCGATATTTTTATCTGGTCCTTCTCCGGAAAGGTCCCTAGTCTAAACAGGAGAAATTGAACGGGTAATTTTGGGGTTGTATCTTTTTTCGAAAATGGTATGATCATGAGAGCACGGAAACTTTCAACTGCTTAGCGAATAAACGAACCATACACTGGAAATTTAAATTCGACACTGGTATTTATTGAATTTTCCCTGTGCTATAAACACATTACATCATACGCTGCAATCGAAATGGATTTGTGGGATCTAATCCACAGATTGAATAGGATTGCTGATGTTTACTGATGTTCTATCATTGGCTTAATTAGAACGACACTCGACATTTTCTCATCATTCTGCGCCTTCACCATGCTCGCATCTTTGCGATCTTCTATGTCCTGGAAGGTTTATATGATTGTTTGTAGAAACGACCAGCATCCAGTACGGCCATTGTACATACCGGGTTGCTCTGTCTCTGTTCCCCGCGACAGGAGTAACCCGTACGATCGTACTGGCTTCCCGTATCAGCGACCATTGCCTTACGATGAGGCGATACCGCCGGCACAGTGCACCACGTACCACGGGAGGAACGTCAAAACAACTCTCTTCCCGACCGTGGTCACCCGATCGCTGAATGGTTTCCGGGGGTCAGCGAGGGCAGACTGATAGAGTGAAGCAATCGACGTTTCGCCCGATGCAGATGGTGTCCCGAGAGGACGTGCAAAGTGCAGTGGCGTAGAGTTTTAGTTCGTGAGCTTCAATCAGTGCGAGTAGTTGCACTGTCAGCGACTTTGGGATCCGTTCTTTTAATTTTCGTGGACAATCTTTAAGGATGACGATCAGGATCGCTCTCATACAGCTGCGTGTGGTGGAGTCGAAGGAGAAAAACCTCAAGAATGCGTGTGATTTAATACGCATCTCCAAGAAGGAAAAGGAGGCGAACGTGGTCGTACTTCCCGAGTGCTTCAATGCCCCGTACACGGCCGAAATGCTGCGGGACGTGGCGGAGGAAATACCAAACGGGGAGACCAGCCGGGCGTTGTCTACTGCGGCCCGAGACTTTGGTGTGTACGTTGTCGGTGGTTCGATCGTGGAATCGTGTGGAGGCCGGTTGTACAACACCTGCACCGTTTGGGGCCCGGAAGGGGATCTGGTGGCGACGTATCGGAAGGTTGTTAAACGGAAAGGGACTGTGTATGTTGCAGAATTGTTCTAACAAGGATTGTATTTTTGCCGCCCCAAAACCCACACCACACTTTAGGTCCACCTTTGTGATTCCAGCCTCAGTGGAAAGACAACAGTGGCGGAAACGAAACTCTTCACCGCAGGCAGCCAGTACGCGACCTTCACCGTCGGTGAGACCCGGATCGGGCTGGGCATTTGCTGGGATATGCGGTTCGCCGAGTTTGCCACCGCCTATCGGACGATGGGCTGCGATCTGCTCATCTATCCGGCCGTGTGCGATGTTCCGACCGGTGAGCAGCACTGGGAGCTGCTGGCAAAGGCACGTGCCCTGGACAATCAGGCATTCGTGGCGTTCTGCTCGCCGGCACGCGATACACACGCAAAGTTGATCCCGTACGGCCACTCGCTCGTGGTAGACCCGTGGGGTCAGGTTATTCAACGGGCGACCGAATTTCAGGAGATTGTCGTTGCGGATCTCGTGCTGAAGGAGCTGACCGTGGTTCGCCAACGGATACCGGTGTTCGAGCAGAAACGCTCGGATCTGTATGAGCTCAAGGTTGGCTACTCGTGAAAAGTGCCCTTGCCGTACGAATATTCGATTCTTCTTGGCGATAAGATGTTTTAACCCAATGGAAATGTGTGCACGTGTGTAACACTTGTTTATCGAGAATTTGTATATGCCTTTGGGGCGTTGTTAACCTGTTTTTGTTTTTTTTTCAATTCTCTATCAACAATAAATGTAGTGGCGCAATGCCGTGTGTCTGTCTACTTACAAGGTCTGCCTTTTTAGTAGAAGCTGCAATTACATACTATTTGAATAAATTAAATGAACCACCAGATTTTACACAATTATTTTAAACCACCCTGTATACTTTGAAACGCTTCGGAAGTTGAGGGTGGTAAAATTTGATCTTCTATCGAACTCGAAGCTAGCAATTTGCCTCTGATGTCTTCTTCTAATTACTTAGATAAATTAACAAAATCCCAGGAAAACAACTAAGGAGATCGTTGGAAAGAAAATACCTATGATTTAGAGGGAAGTTATTCCGATTCAAATACTCCGGGAAGGAGTTGAACCTTATAATCGGATCCGATCCGGATTCAAGCAACCAACGCTAGCTGGCGCGCACATCAAAACAAATAAAACTGTGTGATAAGCGCAGCTGATAATTTATTCGGATTTGATAACAACGAGCGAGCATTTCGTAGCCACAACTAGCAGGATGAGTGCTGTCCGCGGTGAGTTAGTTCAAAGAAGAATAAACCACAGTTTCGTCATTCTACGCGTAAACAAGTGAACCAATCTTCCCTCCAGCTGGATTCCGTATTGCACTGGTGCAGTTAAAAGTCGGTGCCAATAAAACGCAAAACATCGAAAATGCCCTAACAAAAATCCGATCAGCTGTCACCGATAAGGGCGCCCGTGTGGTTGCGCTGCCGGAATGTTTCAATTCACCGTACGGTACGCAGCACTTTCCGGAGTACGCTGAAGAGATCCCAGCGGGCGAAACGAGCCGCAGTCTAGCGGCGATTGCGAAGGAGCTTGGCATTTATCTGATCGGCGGAACGATCCCTGAAAAGTGCCGGACAGACAGCAAACTGTACAATACGTGTACCGTGTGGTCACCGGAAGGATCGCTGCTTGCGACGTACCGGAAAATTCATCTCTTTGACATCAACATACCGGGCGGTATAACGTTCCGTGAATCGGATGTTCTTACCGGTGGAAGCGAACTGGCCACGGTCGCCATCGATGGGGCAAAGATTGGCCTCGGTATATGCTACGACATTCGCTTCGACGAACTTGCCCGATTGTATCGCAATCAGGGATGCGATATGTTAATCTATCCCGGAGCGTTCAACATGAAAACGGGCCCGCTACATTGGGAACTGCTGGCGCGGGGACGCGCGAACGATACACAATCGTACGTGGCTACCATTTCTCCGGCCCGGGACCAGTCGGCCGGTTACGTTGCCTGGGGACACTCGATGGTGGTGGATCCGTGGGCCAAGGTGGTGTCCCAAGCTGCCGAAGCCGAGGAAACGGTTGTTGCCGATGTGAATCTCCAGACGGTGGATGAAGTTCGGGCACAGATTCCAATATTCAGCCAGCGCAGAACGGATATGTATTCGACCGATGCGGTGGGGAAATAGTTGCCATACAAATCAACCCGTGATTTATGATAACCGTGAGCAGCGCTAGTGAGTTGAAGGAGTTTTCCATTACCCTTTCGGTGTACGGAATCGTACGGTATAATTTATAAATCGATATCGAACGTTTGAAGAGAATAAAGGAAATAATCGAGCAAATTTTAAGTTAACTTCCAAGGGACTTTTATTTCCCCACAAATTATGGAACTCACGGACATTGTTTAGACGAAATATTCCATGTTGAATTCCACGACGGAACACGGTGTGGTCAACTCGAAGGCCTGCAGCACGGTCGGATGTAGCACGCCGATACGCCCTATGTCGGTTCCCTTGTACAGCACGGATGCACATCGGCCCGGGAAGTAAGCCGGATCGTCACAGGCCTGCAGATAGTACCCATTCGCTTTGTCCCACGGCACCTCCAACAGCTGCATCACACGATCCAACAGACCGTGCACCACCTCGAAACCGGCCGTTTTATTACAGTTTACGGCACAAACTCGACGTTCATTTTTCGCACCCACTTCCGCCCTGCTGTCCGCCAGCACGACGTCGGACACTTCGAAGAGTTTCAACGGGAGTGGCATTTTACGGTTGGCCGCCAGCGTTTTCAGCAGCCCGGGTATGAGCGTCGTCCGGACGACCTGAAACTCGAGCGTCTTCGGGTTGGCAATGTGCACCGCCGGAATCGCCTCAATCTTGGCGTTCATCTTGGTCGCGATGTCGTCCCGCGAGCAGAGGGTAAATGTTAGGCCCTCGGTGAACCCGGCCTGGGCGATCTGTTCGCGCAACTGTTCGGTCAGCTTGTTCAAGGGGTACTGCTTTGCGATGTGCATCTTCGCGGGCAGTGTCTTCGGGATGCGATTGTAGCCGAAGGCGATGGCCACATCCTCGTAGATGTCGCACGTGTGCAGCATGTCGTGCCGGGTGGGCGGAATCTCTACCTCCAGCGTGTCCGCATCGGTAAGCTTCGTCGGCAACAACCGGTTCAACAGTTTGGCCATCTGCTCGGCCGACTCGTTGATGCCGATGTAGGCGTTCGTTTTCGCTACCGAAATGGTTTCCTTGCGGAAGGCAACATCCGGATATTGTTTCGTTTCACCCGCCGCCGTCACCACGTCGCAGTATTCGACGGAGAACTGGTTGGCGCAGTGCGTGGAAAACATGCAAACCAGCGTGTCGAGCACGATGCGAGCCTTGGTCAGATCCGTCGCCGTACACTCGATGAACACATTCTTCGTGTTAAGCGTAATCTTGGAATGGTCACCGTTGATGATCGGCGGAAGGGAAAGGACCACACCGTTCGCGTCGTAGATCACCGGATAGACCGGGGAGTCCCGGATGATCGGTAGGTAAGCCTTTAGCTGGGCGTGCGTCGAGTAGAACTCCATCAGCTCTTCCGCCGTCATCGCTTTGTCCTGGTTCAGCGGGACGAAGCTTATCTCCTTCGGTGGTTTCGCATCGTACGTGAACGGACCCTGCAGCGTATCCAGATCGTGCGTTCCGATGGCTACGAGGGCACGCTTGCGGCAAATGTTCTGATGCAGCTTGTCCTGCAGATCGATGAAGCTATCGTACGAATCCTTGGTGAACGTGATGTTGCGCAGCACAGCCGCCACCGCGAACGGTCGAATTTCGGCCGTCGACTTCGTTATGATCATCTTCTGCGGTGCAGCACCCTTTCCCGATGGGGCAACCTTGGTGAACCGCGGGAACGGTATTCTGAAAAAGGAAAATCGGAAATTGAAAACTGCGTCCGCTACTGGAAACCACAAGAAATACGTACTTCCCCAAGAACACCTGAAGTCCCAGCACTAAACCCTCGAGGCAGAGCAGGTCATAGCGGTTCGCCGGTATATCGATTCGGTAGATAACTTCCTCCGACGCATCTTTCGCTGCCTCCACTTGGCCCTGCTCCTTGGTGATCATTTGCTTCTCCGTCGTAACCTCGTCCAGCTCGAGCCCAAACTCGAAGCAAAGCTTTTGAAACTCATCGTCAGCTGGAAGGAAAGAATTCCCGGTTTGTAAGATACGATTATTCACATAACCTTCCTCCCGGCGTAAACCTCTGCCCGGCCACAACTTACTGTATGTTTTGCCCAGCGCTTTGAATAACAAGTCACGCTTTACACCAACGGTCGGCATGCTGGATTAAATGTCTTCAATTAGAGCTCTGGACCTGTGGACACTGGTGATGAAGAGTGCGGACACCGTGAATCCGGAAAAACTTCCAACACTAAATTCCACGACGACGATTCGGATCTGTAATGTTTTTAATCGATGAACAGTCGGTGTTGTCAAATGTCAATTGGAATGAATTTGGACATTTTGGGCAAATCAACCTGTCTCGGCATTTATATTGACGGTTTGAGAAGCCAAAAATTATTACCCACGAATGATTTTAGTCTAGATTTCAATAAGTTTTGTTTGTAAATCACCGAATTTCGTGACCAAAAATAAGGCTAATATTGAAGAATGGAAAATAATTGCAAATATCAAACTGTAGCGCAAATCAAATTCGTTCATACGTCCTCTGGAACTTTCGGTTTCATGTTTTTCGTCAGCGCTGTTCGCTTGAGCGAATATTACAGGCATAAAATTTGAATCCATCCCGGAGCAATTGTCATTCGGAGACCGGATGTGACGAACCGGAAATTACCGGTTCAAAGCCCTTGGCGCGACCAAACCCCACGCGTTTAGAGGTCAAATTACCGGTTCGCTCTTGGCCCAAATTTTGAGCTAGTGATGGATAATTCAAACTTGAACCATCAACTGATTGAAACAGCTCTCTCAGCATGGGCTGACCTTAGCGATTTGAGGAATTTTGCTGAATTGAAATCGGTACTACTAATTGGCATTTTGGGAATACTGACTGAAAATAACTATGATTAACTATGCAATCGTCTAGTTGTCTTTCAAAACCATGAACGGAGGCTTCAGGCCAACGAACTACGGTCAACGCTGGTCTGGTTGCGATCTTCTCTTGGGAGTTTATTGAATATATGCTCATCTTTTTTAAGTATTTCTTAACTATTTGTCCTCTTGGAGTGATCTTCCAAATGGCCCGAAACCGTGATGGCCCAAAATTCGGAATTTGCAAATCATTTTTCCATCTGCCTGCCGTTTCCCCCTTTGTGCTCATTTGGAGTCTCACTGCACGTCTAGTGGCCGGAAATATCTTGATGTTAGAGTTTTCTGAGAAAAACGTTCAATAAATTCTGATATTCTTGCTCAATTTGAATCAATTAATTGATAAAATGATAGAATAAATTCGGCAACATGGGAATGGGATTCGGATTCGGAGCACATTTTTCGACAGACGTCAAACTCCCGTCCCGGTCGTTCAACCGGTAATCGAAGGTCAACAAAACCGGGAACCAGCAGTGCGCTAGCTGTCTCTGTCGCACCTCACTTGTCAGAGAAAATAAAATATGGCGAAAAATTCTACTGGCGATCGAACCTCGGGAGCTCTGTTTTAAAAACTGAAATCGTGTGCTAAAAAGTGATTGTTCGCGTGCAAAAAGTGTCGCAAACGCTAGGTGAATGCGCCTCGATTGCTGGACGCGTGAAGAAAAATGCAGAATGCGGAACAATCCGGAGTGAAAAACCGGGAGAAAATTGTCAAGTCAGTGATTCAGACATCGTCGAAAACGCAGCTGCACCAGCAGCCGTCATCGTCGTCGTTGTCTTCCTCCTCATCAACAACGTCGGAAGGAGAAGTAGCAGCAACATCAGCATCATCGGCAGCTTCCTCTTTCGCAGGAACAGGGGCTCCAAAGTCTTCGTCATCGACACCCTCGAATAAAGGCAGCAGCAAAAGTGGCATTGTCGGTGGTGGCAGTACTGCCACTACTACCGCTGCCGCTGGTTCGACGGTTCCATCGTCACCATTGAGCACAGGAAAGCTCGATGGTGATGAAGCGAGGACGGTCGTGAAAGCATCGAAGCAGGCCTCGACCGCGCCAGCAGGTGCTGGCCAGCGCGAGCAAACACCGTTACCTCCGGCCACCGGAGAATCGGTAGGATACGCCGGGGCGAATGCTGATCCGGGCACTGCGGGTGCAACAACCGCATCCGGGTCCGCCGCTTCGGGTTCGGACGACGCAGGAGTGGCTGGAAAAAATCGATCCCAAGTGATCACCACCACCAGCGTAATTTGTAAAAACAATTCTAAAAATAATGATAAAACAATGTCGTCGACAAAGAGTTCCACAACCGCAACCAAGCCGCCTCCACCACCAGCCGTGCCACCGACTGCCGCCGCACCTACCGCCCACGGAGATGGCGCGGGTGCCGCGGGAGGCAGGAACAATAACAACAGTATCGGTAGTGCCGGAGGGGGAGGCGGTGGTGCAAGTGCAAAGTGCACCGAGGGTGGAGGAACCGGAAGCGCCACCACTGCGCCGAAGTCGGCGAGTGGACTCGGGCAGCCCGCTGGCGCCTCTGCGGTCGGTCCCGCTAGCATCAACAAGCCGCCGTCTAGCAATAACAAACTTCCCAGCACCAATTCGTCCCCGGTCAAATCGGATACGGAGACCTTTTCCGAGTTCCAGCCCCGCGTGTCGGACTCGTCGGAATCGGACGAAGAGTCTGTATCGGAGGTAATTAATAGCTTTTCTTTTCAGATACATTTCTTGAAAACAGGGATGGTATGCAAACAGGGGTTAAAAATTTCGTTGTGAAGTTCTTTAATTGGGGAAACACTACTATTATACGACGATACTGCATGATTTTTGTTTATATACTGTTCATAATTTGCCCATTAGAAACAATTTCTTTATTCAAGTTGAATGTGGCTACATTTCTTTTCTCTTAGTGAGGCATAATTATGCTCGATTTATTTCTTAAAAGTGATGCACACAATGGCGGTCAGTTCAAGTGAGAGCCAACACTTACGAGTAAAGAATATTTAGGAAACTTTTGTATAGTGTGTATGCACCAATTCAAATCTTCAATATAAAGCAAACAAATCCCTTAGTAGTATTCAATAGCCTTCGTGAGGGATTAGTCAATGTTTCGGATGAGTATTTTTATCTGGCATGAATTTTTCCGGCATCTAAAACTCAACCACTCTTCTTGTTTAAGGCTAAAACAAACATAACGAGCAATCGGATTAAATGTTTGAATTAATTCACACGAAGGTTCATTCATTTCGGGTTGCCGTAATCTTTTTGTACGTATGTTGCAAGGTGTTGCTATCTTATCACTAGAGACGCATCGTGTTACGATCCCAATTGGGCTTGTTCCAATTGTGAGCCTTTTTTGTAACATTCATTCAGTTGCTCTAAAGATGACTTAAAAATGAATGCAAGTTCTCCTGTTCAGAATATACTGCACTATCGTAAATGTGCAATCTGAAAACTGGTCAATAAATGTGGGAACGTGCAGCGCATGGCTTTGCGAGGCTCATGGTCACCCGAAGAAATAGGGTGAAGGCATAAGAAAAAACAGATGAAGCAATACTTGCATACAGCATCCTTTCCATCAGTTTGCGTGTGCATTTATGAGGATAAGGTTTGCCTTTGGTAAACGTGTTTATTGCGCCACAGAAAACTCACCGTCCAGACCTTTGTTTCGAAGGAATGGTTGACGTCCATAGAAACTTTTTCCGACTCCCTACCGTTTCTATAGGGAATTACTTAGCAGGCTTCTAAACTTCTTCTTTTCAAATGTCACAGCTTCCCAGTAGCCTTTGATGTATGGAACGTTTGCTGCGCCATTTCATTTGTTATGAAACTTTAGCCCGCAAATTTTCTTGCTAAAGAAGCCTTAAGAACTATGTTTTTTTTTCTAAAGCATTTGATGAAATATCCTTCTAAGGTTCTTTGAATTGCGACTCGTAACAAAATATCCCGAGAACGAAACCCTACTCTTACGTAGGCAACAATCCTTTGGCAGAAGAAGTTAAGTGTTGCTTATGGCAACGCAACTCTCTAACTGTTGAGCTAGCCAAGCACCCATAAAAATCGAGTTAAGAAGTTCCTTTATACGAGCTAGAAGAGTGATCAAAATCTACAATGTTGAGAAACGTTTGGAAGATACCTTTCCAAAAATGTAATTTAAACAGCTCGCCTAAAAGTTACTTTAGTTTTTGTTAATATTTGCCTATGTTAATCAAGTTTGTGCCCAAACTCTGACTGTTAACTTATACTTCGCAAATGAAACAATTCATACAGTAAATGTACTGGAAGATGCGAGTAAAACGCAAAAGGGTTTAATGTTAATCCTCGAAAAAACATTATCATTACCTAAACAATCGACAGCAATTTTTGTAATCCTTCAAATAAATTTTCCTCTACTCATCAATTCGAGCGATTTTTCAAATACAAATTTACAACGGCAGTTGCACCAACAAATCCAGTGTACTGCGTTCTGTCATCCGGTGCGGCGCAGTGTTTGGAGCATAAAATGCTGACTGCTTCAGTTGTTCGAACCCCACCGGCATGCTGAGCATGGGGGGAAAAGCAGCAAGAAAACGATCAGCACTCGAGAACGGCTCATGGAACCGTGCAGTTGTGCTGCTGCCGAGAGCCGCGTTTGGAAAGCGAACCGTACCGACGAACGAGAATCGCAGATCTCTGCTGCGGCAGTGTGTTGAACAGTGTGCGTGCGTGTGACGGGCACAAGGGAGGTGCACCAACACATATACACTACAGGCACCGTGTAGAGCAGCATTAGCAGCAGCAGCAGCAGCATAGTGTGTCACGGCAGCCGAAAGGAACAGTCGCGAACGACGGCCGTTCCACGAATAGGTTGCGGTTAACTAGTAAAAAAGCAGTGTGCTAGGCCGAAAATTAGTTGGCAGCAAGTGCGGGGCGCTGGTGTTTCTATGCTTATATGGTGTGGTACGTGGTCGGTGCGACTACGGAAGATGGTTGCAATAGCAATGCCATGTGTGAAGAAAGCTTGATGTCCATGAGCAGTGAAGAAGCGATGAGGCGGCTGCAAGAAGAATGTGCCCTGGTCGAGGATGAAGGGGGGCATCAGGAGCGGCAGCAGCAGCAGCAGCAGCAGCAAAGCGGCGACCGACGTCGTGCGCTGGAAGTAAGAATGCGTGTAAGTGCCAGCATCACATTTTGCCTATGGCGGGGTGTTGAAAAACGTGCAAATAAATGTAGGAAAGTCGAGTAAAAGTGGCCTCGAGTGTGAAAAAAGGTAATTGCAAGAAGCATGTGGATTATGTGTGTAAAAGGCTGCCCGAGATAGGGAGGAGTTGTCAAATGAAGAAAAAAGGTTCAACGTGCACCAATACTGTGACATGACCGTCGGGCACACTGGAGTGAGCTGAAGTGCAGTGTGTTAGTGATTTCATAGTGTGGATTTTTTTTTGCCTTCCTATGTTTCCAATGCTACTTCGATCAACTGAACCGTGAATTCCTTTTTTCGGAAGGATTGTGAATGAATTTGTCGGAACGAAAACGTGTGTACCAGTAACGTGAACTGAATAAGGATCTCTGTCCAGTTGCTTCTACGTTCGCGGATGGTTGAAGGAGGACAATGCAGCGGGAGACAGCGAGGGAGAGGAGTTACGTGATTTTTAGATTTTTACCCCGGCACAGCAAGCGGTACTGTCGAAGGCGAAAGGAAGTGCCCTGCAAAAAGCAGTCATGACATGACATTACTCCTCTCTAGTCCTCTGCACCACACGGTCTGGTGTGTTCCATCAAATACGTGCCCTGAGGGCATGATCGCACCACTACACCGACCGATAGTCCCCGGCGGTGTGGGAAGACCGACCAACATTACTATTCTTCTGTCAGTGGTGAACGGAAAGGAAGAGAAAACGTGAAAGTGCTTCCAGATTTTTTTATACGCATCGTTCGAAGCGATGTGTTGTGTAAATCTGAATCAAATTTAAGAATTTTAAATCTAAACATAAGCATCTCTAAAGAGCTGTGCGTTAAAGAATAATGTATGCTGGAAATATTGATTGATTACAAATGATTCAAAGGTTTGGGCACAGCCAGTAGCCCGTTAAAACGACATTAAAACTATCAAACGAAAGAAGCAATTTGCTCTTCGAATTACTTCGCTTTCAAAAGATTTATGAAGCACAACACTTCGTTTCCGGTCTACTAAAATGCGTCGACGATGAAATCGATCGGAGATGCAAATTGCGAATCGATTGATGGATGCATTCAGTCAATCTTTCAGTACAGTACAGCAAAGCTACGCTAGATACTTTTTAGTGGCATGCTTAATTGGAAGAATAACATGCCTACACTTCGGATAACGAAATAGTGAACAAAATTGCAACTACAAGATCCCGTTGAAAAGGTTAGTCTTGCAATCGAAAGCTAATTGGTAAAATGGGTAACGAAAATGCACCGTAGTGTACGTTTCACATTCCGCAAAGTCATTCGTGATGCGGCATGTGCATATATAGGTGCACCAACACTATGCCCATCCAATAAGCCGCTTGTACCAACGGCAAATCCGCAACCATGTGCGCATGCATGTGTTGGTGAATGCCAGCATGTCGACCAAGGTGCGTTTATAAAGAGGTGTGTTACTATTGCTTTTCCCGTTCGCCATTTTCGTGAGCATAATGTCAGTTTACTAGTTTACTATTTAGAATGCGAGTACGTCCGGTGCAATAATTATCATATTTTTTGTAGGATATTACACCTAGAGATGCGGTCAGTTGAATTGACTAAATTACGGTACCTGAAAATGAAACTACCTTGACTACGATACGACGTTCCTCCAAGGCAGCATACTTTTCTTCGGCATCTCTTCTCACGCCATCGTATGCGGCAGCGGGATGTGCAGCGAAACTCTGTCTCGATATGATCGATCGATTTCTCCAGTTAGTTTTTGAAATGAAGTTTTGAAGGTGAAATGTGGATACCAGAGGCAATATGATTCTTCTGTGGATGATGGTGGATGTATCTCAATCCCTTCAATGTATCCTTTTTTGTGGAGTCCTGACAAATGGAAATTTTATGACTCGTTAACTGCAATGTAGAGTATGTAGTGTAAACTTGTACAGCACTGATTTAAAATGATGTCATAGAAACGATCGATGCGTTACGCTTGCGAACAGATGAAATGACCTTTCGAAGTCATATTTCTACAGGAAAGTTGTTCATTGAACATGAAAAAGCAATGTGGCTTTAGCGAAAAAAAAGAACCGTGTCAAGTGTGTTCTGTGTGTCTCCGCCCTAAAGAAAAAGAAATTTAAACGAAGATTGAATCAAGTCAAACGGATGTTTGGAGCTGAACGGAAATCACCCAGTTATAGAAAAGTCCCTTCGTATGGTTTATGAATTGTGCAGATGTTTTTATTTACCCGCTATAAAGTGTGAACGATTGTTTTTAGTAGCACTAGAAGCAGAAAGTACGATGATGATTAGTTTCCCCCCATGCTCCCTCCCGGTAGTCCAACCTTTTCCCACATTGAAACTGTCAGTCCCGGTGCGGATGACGTTTTGTCGGTGCGAATACCATCCAATAGATGGCGACACAGTCGCACAATGGAGCAATTGTGAACTACACGCTAAAAAATATCGGATGCAGCACCATCTCGCGAACGCCTGGTAACGGAGATGGATGACCGTCGGTCCCGGAAGCACATGGTGCAGCCCTCCAGGGTCCGCCCGTGGCATCCGGTGCGCTTGATGGATAATCACATGTGTGCGCTATCGATGGAACTACTAAGAGCTAGGCGCGTAGGATCCGATATCTCTGCCCTCGCCCACCGGTAACCCTAAGGCCATGTGTCTTCCTCGTGTTGTTCAAAGTTGGACACTTAGTTGATAGATAGCACGCCTCTGCAGGGCGTTGACGGTGTGTTGAGCACGTTTGGCTGTGTCTGTGTGTGTGTGTGTGTGATTTATGTAATTTATTTATCCTGACCGTATCAGTGTGCTATCAAGTTGCTGTGCTTATCATTAATTGGTTTGTTTTAAAGCATAGACAAGAGTCATTGAACTAGAAAAATTATAAACAAGCATCAGATTGATCCATCAATGACGCATGGGAAGGATTAATTTATTCCATTTATGTTTGACTTTCCATCTAGTACTTAAATTTTTCTTTACCACCTCCACCTTCCACACAAGCTCATGTTATTGATAATTTTAAATGTCCCACGAATGAGCCCGTTTTGTGGTGGATTGGCCACTCGGATAATTTTTGTGTACCTTGTTTATTCGCAGATGTATCGATCAGGATACTCTTCGTTTGACAAGTCGATCGTCAGTGCTAATTATAGCAGGTTGAAGAAAATCATAGTAGTCCGTGAGAAAAGTATATAAAATGTTGCAGGTTGAACTTTATCTTACTTATACTACCCGACTTTAAAGATCATTAGAACGCTGTCATTGGAGTGACTGTTAAGAGAATATAATGCATAAAACAGAAACCACTCTGGATTATGGATGGCTATCGTCTTTGTGTACACAATACAACACTCCCTTGTACAAACGACGGACAGCATTTGCAATTATGATTAAAACCCGCTGAACTGCGGATAGGAGTTGACTGTTGGTTCCGTTCACCTGAGCGTTTCAACAACGGCGTTAGAGAGGTTTTTGTTTGCTAAAGCTTTACCTTATCGACTAAAAAAAGTGGGTAACGCACTCAGTCCCAATGGTAGTTATTTAATGTGTCCCATCGGATTAACATGGTACGTGGGTACCGTGTCTTTCGATTTACTATAATCTGCTTATGCCACCTCCAACTAATTAAATAATTTTTCGATTCATTGTAGACGCCGGAACAACCAAATGGACACAGTCCAAGTCGCACTATTAAAGGAGTATAATCAATGATCTGCTAAAAACGTTTAATTTGTTCGAGCTAATACAACGCCGTTGGGGTCACGGCGTGTCATTACTGAAGTCGCGAAAACGATCTAAGTACCGATGGATAACCACCATTATCCATTGAGGCCACTTTTGTGGAAGTATCGACAAAGTTTATCGATGGATGTATCCCTTACACTATTCCTGAGAGGCAAGAAGGAGGAAGCCGATGTAGAATAGAACAAGATAAACCCGGAACAAAGTTCACCTAGCGCGGAGATCTCTTCCCGTCTACAAGTGATTACTATTTTCGAGTGTTTTCTCTGGGTTTAAATTTAGAGCAACCAACCTGTCAGACAGAGACGCTGAAAGTCTCAAGAACAGTCCCCAGACTTTCCCGCTTCCTCCATGATTTGGCCAATTCCACCTCCCCGCGGAACCTTCCTGCTCCCATCATTGAACGAATGAAACATATTGCATAATTTAAGCATCAGCTAGCACTGTGGTTCGTCGTTGAGTTTGGTCGCCCCTCATGGCCGAAGCAACTTCATCAGATATACAAACCTGTAAAGGGCACATATTAAGCTGATGTCGTCCTTGATCGTTATGAATATTTAACACTTTCCCTACACTTTGATGTGCTATCTCTTGATTGTCCGAGACCTATTTTAGATAAATCTCCTCGCTCGCACTAGAGGTGGATTTTTTCAATTGCTAAGTGGTTAGTTGCTGTCTTAGTTGAACTTCACATTTTGTCATAATAATGCTCGATCAGATCTTGTGTTGCTGGCCGATCACTTTTCATTTATTGATCCTTTTTTCATTTCTTTTTGTTGCATTTTCTTCCACTTCTCCTTCCGTTTCATCTTGTAGATTTTGCTGGCTTGCCTATGTCTAAGGCCAGATCTGCTGGTAAGTGTTGTTAGTGAAAACATTGTCCGCTCGCGGGCCTCGTTTGTCTGTGTATGTTTTTGCATATTTGAGCGTTATGTGAAGTCGGTTGTTTTTGCTACTTTAACTGCATTGTGCTTGTGTGATTTTTTTGCTTAACAACTTGCAGCCTCTAGTTCAAGAACTATGATTCAAAACAGCCCTGTCACGGTAAAATCGTTCTATATTAAGTCCAATGGTAAACATTACCAAATTTGTTTGGCTTTTTTAATGTTGTTTTTAAGTAAATCCATTTAAATCCCGTAAACAACCCGTTCCGTTTGACTTGATGCTTGACTAACAAAACACCTTTTAATCTTGCGTTCTGTTATCATCCTATCTAAATGAGTAAATGATGCTCTTATCCACTTATAGTAGTTATGGATGGTTGAACCGAATGAATATCCCCACTTCTTTTCGAATCTTGCACGTCGTTATAATATAACCGATGAACACAGCCAGCCGATCCTGTGCCTTCAGACGTTTGGACCGGTGTATCTTTAGCAAAGCGAGCAAAATCTTCTCTTTATTTTATACTTTTTATACAACATGGGAAGGTCGAAGAATCTGCAATGGATTAAACGAACCGTTCAATAACTTTCTTTGAATTACTGTTCCTCGTTAACACGATTTTAAATGCAAATCAATGAATATCATCCATTCTTAGTTAAGACTTAAATTCTACTATTTGCTCAGGAAATGAATATGTTCAAAAAGACATGCATTCAGAGCTACATATAATTATGTTTAAATATGTCTTTCCTAAAAACTCTTTGTGCAATTTTAGTCACTCAAAAGAGTCAATAAAATAGCTAAGAGTTAATCATAGTGCCATATTTTGTTGCTTATTATTATGAACAAAATTTGTTTTATGAATATTCTGGACACGTGGCACGTGGGTTCCATCGTGGACTAGTTTTACGATGTTTTTCTTACAAATCAATGGGAACGATTCCACTACCCGGCCAGAGTAAAGATTCCACTGATGGATTATCTGAAGGTGGAGGATCAAATCAACCACTTGACCTCCAGATGGAGGATTTGGAATCGGTTGAAACAAATGAAACAAAATTTAAAGAGTCCAATAGAGCATCCCCCTATCGATCAGATGCCGGGACAGTTGTTGTGAAAAACCGCTGAATATTGACACTTGCCAAGTTGCAAACCAAACCCTTCATTTCAAATATGAACTTTTCATCAAAAGGTTAAATATGGTATGAAAAAATACCGCCACATAAACAATCGGAAGTAATCGGTTGCGGATTACCTCAAAAGTTTTAAATCATTTCAAGAATTTTGATAATTTAATGAATTTGTTATTGACACTTACCTAATTCAATAAATTGAAAAATAAATACTCCATCAATTTCGTCGTTCAAATTTTTTACTTAAACATTTTTCATGTTAAACATGTGCGTCGCATTATATTTGATCGCAGCTTTCTACCATCCGGGCCACTCGATATGCCGCTACATATCGGCGGCCTAAGCTTTGCGAGTTCTTTTAATTGTTTGCCATAACCCTGTTACGAACCTACCGATCTATTTGTATTTTGTTTAATCACCCCACAATTTCGGTTTGTCTGTCGCAGGTCGAATCTATTACCGAAGATCACCAAATGGAGGAGATGCATGAGGCGGAGTGCTCGGACAGCTGCGAGAATGACGTCGACATGGATGAGTCGGACAGTTGCGACAACGATGCCGACGACAATGATGATTCCGAGGGTATGTTGTTGCTTCACAAAACCTTTTGAAGATAAACATTAACGCGTTCTTAAATGAATGTGTGTGTATGTGTGTATGTGTTAACTCTTCACAGAAGACGATGAGGATGACGAAGATATGGTTCATAGTACGGTGCCTGGAAAATTTCTCCTAGAGAATGACGACGATACCGACCATGAGCGAGGTAAGCGGATTTAAATTGGGATAGTTGTTGTAAAGTAAACACAGTAGCTTTCGATCACAAGATACGACGGTGCTAATGTTAACGTTTGTAACTCTGCTTCCACCGAACAGATGAGGCAGCGCATGCTTTGACGCGAATGAAATCCAGTGACGGCAGTCCGAGGGACAAGAAGTGAGTTGCTAATCAGTTGTACATTGTTGTGCGAATTGCATTGAACGGTTTGCTGAATTATTTCCCTCTGATATTCCAGTTTGCTGTCACGTTCGCTGATAGCGGCCTGCACCGACAACGATGTGAACACCGTCCGGAAGCTGCTAGTCGAAGGCAACTCGCTGAACGAAGCCACCGAAGAAGGCGATTCGCTGTTATCGTTGGCGTGTTCCGCCGGCTACTATGAGCTTGCTCAGGTATGTTCGATCGAGAATCGAGCGCGAGAGGTAATTCGAGCAGGAGGCTACAATTTTATGCATTCCCTACCAAATATGCAGGTACTGCTGGCAATGTCGGCTCAGGTGGACGATCGTGGCCAGAAGAATGACTGCACGCCGTTGATGGAGGCAGCGTCGGCCGGCCATGTCGATATCATCGGGCTGCTGTTCAAACACGGTGCTGACGTCAACGCACAGTCCTCCACCGGGAACACGCCGCTCATGTACGCCTGTGCCGGTGGGCACGAGAAAGCGGTGCAGATGCTGCTAGACTTCGGCGCCAACGTGGAGGATCACAACGAAAACGGTCATACGCCGCTGATGGAAGCTGCATCGGCCGGTCATGTTGGAGTAGCGAAGGTACGTTAAATCGTCATGCCTGGAGGATCTAAGTTACACTCTAGCTATCACACTGCTTTCAAATTCAAACTCACCCTTTGACATCTTCCACATGATTAAACCCGAGAACGGAACTCGAAGTGGTGTACAAAACAGGCAACATGTCTTCTGACGATATTCCGCTTTCGCTGGAATCCCGGTCTGGTGTGCCAATTTGGACGATTTTATTGAGTCCACTCATCCGTGTATCATTCATAGAGGATAGCGATTCTAATACCGTACAAACTGGCATCCATCCCCGGACCCAATTCCTCCGGAATCGCAACGGACGTTGTAGGAACGACTTGCCGCCACGGTCGTGTAATGATTTTTATTTGATCTTATCTGATGGATTCTCAGTTGATGAACGCGTAATGCTGTATCCCTCTCTATGTGCGAGTTCAATGTATAACTTGGTTATCTGACGTTATTTTTGTGTTTGGTGCTCGTAGATTCTCCTGGAGCATGGTGCCGGCATCAATACGCACTCGAACGAGTTCAAGGAGAGCGCCCTGACGCTCGCCTGCTACAAGGGCCACCTCGATATGGTGCGATACCTGCTGGAGGCCGGCGCGGATCAGGAGCATAAGACGGACGAGATGCATACGGCGCTGATGGAGGCGTCGATGGATGGGCACGTGGAAGTCGCCCGCCTCCTGCTCGACTCCGGCGCCCAGGTCAACATGCCGACCGATTCGTTCGAGTCTCCGCTCACGCTAGCGGCCTGCGGTGGCCACGTCGATCTGGCCATGCTGCTGCTCGACCGGGGCGCCAACATCGAGGAGGTCAACGACGAGGGCTACACCCCGCTCATGGAAGCGGCACGGGAAGGTCATGAGGAAATGGTGGTATTATTGCTACAACAGAGTAAGTATCGAAACGGGTTGGTCCCGATTTCCTTTTTCGACATTAATCACAACCGTGTTTGGACAACCTTTCAGATGCGCAGATAAATGCTCAAACTGAAGAAACTCAGGAGACTGCCCTAACGCTAGCGTGCTGCGGAGGTTTCGTCGAGGTGGCCAGCTATCTCATCAAGCACGGTGCCGACATCGAGCTGGGCGCCTCGACGCCGCTGATGGAGGCGGCCCAGGAGGGTCACATCGATCTGGTGCGCTTTCTGCTGAAAGCGGGCGCCAACGTGCACGCACAGACGCAGACGGGCGATACGGCGTTGACGTATGCGTGCGAGAACGGCCACACGGAGGTAGCGGACCACCTGCTGTACTACGGGGCCGAGCTGGAGCACGAATCGGAGGGCGGCCGGACGCCGCTGATGAAGGCGTGCCGAGCCGGCCACTGGTGCATCGTGAAGTTCCTGATCGAGAAGGGCGCGGACGTGAATCGTCACACGACGAACAACGACCATACGCCGCTCTCGCTGGCCTGTACCGGTGGCCACCAGAACGTGGTCGAGCTGCTGCTGAAGAACGGTGCCGATCCGTTCCACAAGCTGAAGGACAACAGCACCATGCTGATAGAGGCCGCCAAGGGTGGTCACATCGGGGTGGTGCAGCTACTGCTCGACTTTCCCCATTCGCTGATGAGCGCTAGCGCTGCCCAGCAGCAGAACAACTTGCTCAACAATGGGCAACAACAGCAGGTCCAGCAGCAGCAACAGCAGGTTCAGCAGCAGCAGCAGCAGGTTCAGCAGCAATTGCAGCAACATCAGCAGCAGCAGCAGCAGCTGATCATTTCCCAAAACCAGCACCACCAACAGCAGCAGCAGCAACAGCAACAGCAGCAGCAGCACCACCATCATCATGCCCAGCAGCAAACACTGCAGCACCAGCAACAGCAGATGCTGGCCGGCCCACCCGGTTTGCGCGAAGTTCCGGAGGCGATCCGTGTCAGCAATAAGCAAATTTTCCAACTGCCAACCAAGGAGGTGCTTGAGCAGCAGCAGCAGCACGCCCAAGTGTCTCCCCTATCGCAACAATCGCTAGACCATCTTCAGCAGCAGCAACAGCAGCAACTACATCACCAGCAGCTGCTTGCCAACAGTCACCAGCTGCTGAACAAGGCGAGCATGCTGCTGGACCGGACCGGCAACGAGTCATCATCGATCCTGACGCAGCACCTTCTCGAAATCCAACCCTCGCTCGAGCCGTCGCTGAAGGAAACCTTCCTGGAGGGTTTGGCGATGGGTTTGGCATCGCGAGCCGCCGCACGCCACATCAATCCCGGTGCGAAAGGAACGGCCTCGACCACGCCACCCATCCAGGAGCAGCAGCAGCAGCAACACGAACAGGCTGCCGTCGCCCAACAACAACTCACCCAATATCTCCACCAACTTTCGCAGCAACAACAGCAGCAGCAACAACACGCCCAACAGCAGCCGATCATTCTGCATGGCAGCAATGTGGTTGCCCATCCGCAGCAACATTTACAGCCGCAGCAGCAGCAGATGGTAGCTACTGCGGTGGGAGTGGGAAATGCCGTTCCTGGTGGCGTCGCTGGGAATAAGCAGCAACGTAGTTTGTTGCGCAAGCAGCAGCAACAGCAGCAACAGCAGCAGCAGCTACCAACCACACAACTGCCTTCGCCGTTTGAGGCAAACCTCACCAGCTCTGAAGTGCAGCAGGTGCGCAGTGAACCCATTGGCGAGGACAATGCCAGCGGTTCCGGTAGCACACCGCAGTTGCGAGAGCAGCAGTTGCTGCAGTCCCGTGCGAGCAATGTGGCGATGCGTTCCGACTACGAGCAGTACCAGAAGCAGATGCGTGAAATGTATCAGAAGGTGTGTTTCAAAAGCGACTATTCCGTGTGGGGAAGCAACTAACTTACTTACTTTCTTTCTCCCTTTTATTTGTCGTCGTTACACAGAAGGCAAACATTCAATTCATCTGCGATGCGAATGGACCACCATCGACACTATTACCACCACCGACGGGGACGACGTATCTCGATATAAATTCACCTTTATCGGGTAAGAAAACAGTTAATAATACCAATTCGACACCATCCATAACCGATTCCTTGTGCTTTTGCACTCTTCTTCAGTTGGAAAATTCTCGGACAGCACCACGCCGGCTGCCGTCGGCAACAACAGTGGACTCCTGTTTGCCTCACCATTGCCAACGAGCAATTTGCCTCAGCCGCAGCAGTTCGCCATGGTCACGAGTAATACTGTGGCCGGAGGCGGTACCAACGCGACCATTGGTGGTGGTGGTGGAAGCGGAGGAACACCACTGACCGCTCCCTCGGAAGTGTCGCAGAGCACTGCCATCAGCGACCGTCCGAAGGTAAAGCCGGTCTCGAAGAAGGACGCCAAGAACAATCGCAAAACGGCGGCAGCTGCGGCGGCGGCGGCAGCGGCAGCAGTGGCCACTGCCTCGGCGACTGTTCAGCAGCAGCAGCAGCAGCAGCAGCCGCTGTGGCCACCGGCGTCGAACAATGCTGCGCCCAGTGCTGGTGTTGTTGGTGGGGGCTGGCATACTGCAGCAGAAACCAATGGTGTCAATTTATAACAACTTGGTAAGTACGGCACTCTTTTTTCCTTTACAAATGAAAAACCAAAAATACAAAAAGATATTTAACAAAAAAAAAAACAACTTTAAAAATGACGAAAGTTTGATAAAAGATGAGTTTGATTTAATCTATTCTCTTTCTCCTTTATCTCATCCCCCCGCAACAACAGGGTGTGATGATTCAGAGTTCCGAGCCGAACGTTCATATGCTTCAGCAGTCGATGTCGAATCTGAACCTGCAATCGCAACCGTCTTCGGTGCTGTCGGGAGGCAAGGCTTCCAACGATAAGATCATCCAGTCCGGAGCGGACGCAACCGTTGACTGCAGCAGCAGCAGCAAAACCGACACCAGCGACGAGAGCACGACAAAGTCGGCAGCCACCACGCTCTCGTCGTCGGCGTCTTCGCCCGGCGGTAGCAACACCAACGTTCCTACGTCGGTCATTACGTCAACGAAGCGGATCAGCGCCGATGCCGATCCTGAAGCTCGACATCCGATGTTGGTGGCTTCGGACGGAAAAGATGAACCTACCGTTGGTTCTGTGCCAGCAGCGACTATAGTCGAAGCGGGTTCCGCGGCTTCTACCGCTGCTGTTGTTGGGGATGGTGTTAACGATTGTGCCAGCAGCAGTAGCAGCAGCAGCAGCGGCGGTGGTAGCAGTGCGGCAAGCAGCAACGGCAGTAGTGTCGCGGCCAGTAGCAACGATTCCACCGCCAGCACGACCACCACCGGTAGTAGCGGTGGTGAAGGGGACGGAGGTAGCACGACCAGCAGTGGTAGCGTCAGTGCGGGCAGCAGTACCAGCGGCAGTAGCAGCAGCAGCAGCAGCAGTAGCAGTGCTAGCAGTGACGGTAGCACCACGGGAAGTTGCCACAATAACAGCGCTGCCGGAGGTGTCGTCGGTACGGGCGGTGTGA